>JAQZBX010024580.1:0-30072 GCA_029593785.1 Cabassous unicinctus
ACTACTACTACTAGTACAACCACCTATACTACTAGTACAAAATTAGTTTAATCACTTGATGGAATATTTAGCATTTTAAAAAGAGGGATAAATAGAAATTTTAAAAATTGCTTATAATAGCAAATTGAAAAAACTGGAAAAACTTAAAAATAATTTACAATTACATTATGGACACAAACAAAAACGGACATCAAAAAGACACTGGTTTGCATATAACAAAATGTGAATTTAGTTCCCATGAAGACATCCAAGTTTTTACAAGGGGTCTATGAATCCATGAGCACATATGCATCTTCTCACACAACAAATATTAAAAATATTATAATTATTATGAGACCTCAAATCATTTTAATATTAAAAAAAACGGGAATTGTGTCCTAAGATTGAAAACAGGGCAGAGATGTCCACTCTCATCACTCCTATTCAAAACTGTACTGAGGGTACAGGCCATTGCAATAATTCAAGAAGAAAAAATAAAAGGCATAGTTATTAAAAAGAAAAAAATAACACTTTAATCTATTTACTGATGACATAATTGACCACATAGAAAAACTAAGGAATCTACAAACATCTACAGGAACTAATAAGTGAATTTAGCAAGGTTGTTAGGATATAAGCTTAACATACAAAAATCAATTTTTATATATTAGCAACAAAAAATTAGTAAATTAGCAGCAAATTTTAAAAATTCCATTTACAATACTGTTTAAAAAACCAATGACCTAGAGTATTCAAAGCAATCTTAAAAAATAAAGTTGGAGGACTCACTATCAGACTTCAAAACTTAGTAAAAAGCTACAGTAATCAAGATAGTATGGTACTGACATAAGGACTGACAAACAGACCAATGGAACAGAATAGAGAGCCCAAAAATAGACCCATGCTTATATAGTCATTTGATTTTCATCAAAGGCACAAAGCAATGGGTAAAGGAAAGTTTCCTTCAACATATGGTACTGGAATAACTGATTATCCATAATGGGAAAAAGAAAATGAACTTTGCCCTCTACCTCACACCATATCTTAAGAAAATAAAAAGACAAGCCATGAAATGTGCCACATAACCCAGCAACGAGTAACTTGAAAAATGTAGTGAAGTTAAACAAAGTCATATTTTTTAGTCACCATTATGCCAAAACAAAGGCCATTTGCTGTAGAGCACTCACTCCAGGCATGGAGAATTCTCACATGGGCTTCAAACTTACCTCATTGCTTTGTCATATGATTCCGGGTGAATACAAGTTTGGTCCAAAGGATTTGGCTTCAACACAACATTCACTGCAGTTTTGCTCTTCTTCTTGCCCTGCTTCTCATTTGTTACCTCAGCACCTGCTGAAGATGTCGCAGCAACTCCCTGAATTTGGCCTGCAAATTCAGTATGCTGGCTACTGCAAGTATTTTTTTTTTTTAAAGAGGGGAGGTAGGGTACAAAAGAAAGGAGTCTTTGATTAAAAATGTGCTTATTATTCTGCTACGTAGATATACACAAAAACAACCAGATTCTGACCATTTACTTCATAGAAACTAATCCTTGTTTAACATAATCCAGTTAAGAGGGCTTTCTGGTACTTAAAGCCAAAAATATTCTTAACTGATTCAGCCTGTATAATGGGCATTCTAAGAGAGAACAGAGAAAAATGAAATGAAATAAATAAAATAATAAGATGATTTCCCAGAGCTGAGAAAAAACACAAGTTCTCAAGTGAGTTCAAATGATTTTTTTAAAAAGCCCCAAGGTCTTTCAAATGAGAAAAATAAAATAAAGCAGATTATTTAGAAAGAAACTAGAGTCAAACTGGCATCAGATTTCTCATTGGCAAACATCAAACGCCAGAATACAGTGGAACAATATCTTACAAGTTCTTAGACAAACCTAGAATCATATACCTAACCAAACTAGCAATCAAGTAGGTAGGCATTTTTAAACTTGTAAGGACTTAAGTACAATCAACATACCCTCTCTGAAAAGAATTCCATATGGATATATTTCAGCAAAAATAATTAATCCAAGGAAAATTATAATGTGGAATATAAGAAACAGTGATGAGCACAGAAACCATAATAATTTATTAAGCTGAATAACTGTTCTTGCATAATGTAAAAAATATAAAAATAGTCTGAAACTAAAATCCCAGGTAATCTCATCTTGGGAGGTGGAGTTGAAAAAAGAAAACTTGTAAAGGATTCTAGTATTATCTGGGAGGAGGACAGAGATACCTATTAATTCCAGAGATCAGTCCAAACAAATTTAAGGGAAACCAGCAAAAGAATGGAAGCAAGATGTACAACTTGAAACAACTAAGAGGAGATAAAGATGAGAAGGCAAGACAAGGAGAGAAACAAGGAGAAAACATGTTAACTAATAAATCCAAAAAACATCATGAAAGGAAAAAACAACTTAGAAAACACGATGAAGAGAAAAGACAGATTAAGACCAAATGTATCAAAAAGCACAATAAATATGAATGTACTAAAATAAGTTTGAACAAAATAAAATCCAGCTATGTTTACAAGAGCCGTATAGAAAATAAAAAGCCACAGAAATCTTAAGGAAAAAAAAAAAGCCAAGCAAATTCTCAAAAAATAAATGTAGCAACAATGTCTAGAAAACAAAGTAGATTTCAAAGAAAAAGCATTAAATGGGATAGCAATATTCCATTCTGAATAAAGATATGATCTATCAAGAGGATATAACGCTTATGGATCTTCAACACTTGAAAAATATAAGGCTTTAAAACAACCCAAATGTTCATCAATAGGGCACTGATTAGATTAAATTATGATCCATTCACAATTAAATACGATGCATACATTATAAAGAATGATATAATGCAATAATTTGGGAAGGAGATCCAAGATACAGGATCAAATAAAGGAAGTTTTAAATAGTTATATAGCACTATCCCTTCTGTACGCATTTTTAAAAAGGATACACAGCTGATATAAGAATAAATTTTATTTTCTGGAAGCATATATAAGAAACTATTTTGAGGCGAGAGACTGAGGTACCCTTTACTTTTTATTTTATTCTTTTTTATACTGTTTGAATTTTCTAATCATGTGTTCAAAAACACATAAACTAACAAACGTAATTTTTTTTATCCTCAATATTTTCACTTCTGGCTTCTAGGCATCATGTTCTACTTAGAAAGAACTCCCCCCACTCCAGTGTTCTGCAAAATTTGCCCATGTTTTCTTCTGATACTGTTACAATATCACTTTTCACATTTTAAGTCTAGCAAAGAACAGATACTCAATACATACTGAATGAATAAATGAACAAACGGTTACCTAGGATTTATGCCAGTGAGGAGGATGGGGAACACTAAGAACAGAGGAGACTGATGATCGGACCAGAAGTATACACTTTAATTAATAAAATTACCTGCAAAATGTTCTAATATAATCCTGGTTGATTCTGATGAAGCCAGCACACTGTTGGAAGGATTTTGGACCCAGTCCTTTCACTTTCTTCAGTTGTTCTCGGTTGACAAAGGGCCCATTTTTTTCTCGCCATTCAATTATATTTTTGGCTCGGTTGGCATTGAGTCCTGCAATATGCCTAAAAAATACACTAAATGAGTGATGTGGCAGATAGAAAAGTTTAAAATGCACTGGAAAAAAAAGATAATGCTATTTTCCTTTAGAGCATAAAAACATTTGCAATTACATATTGTCATGTCTCTAAATGAAATTAATCAAAAAGGGAGTAAAAGTAAAATGAAAAAGGGGAAAGTTTTCTAGGATGTAAGAATACCAGAACGCAAAATAATGACAAAACCAGTAGCTGTCATAAAGATACTGACACAAGAAAAAGAACTGTTCTCCACAGTATTTCTAAACTATTCACATTCCTTGTATCTCTGAATCAAGAAATAAAACTGTCTATTCCCTTATAGCTTACAAGATGAGTTAGCAGTGGACGTTACAATAGCTACAAGTGTGTTGTACTAATACCCTTTCTTTCTTCCTAGCTGTTTTCAAAAATGTAGAGTAGAACTATAGAAGGGTAACTTATCCATTAATAGCATGGTTAGCAAAAACTAGGAAAACTACCTCATTAGGTGTTTTGCTTACTTTTAATTAAAAGATGACTATTTCAGAGAATCTTAATTTTATGGAATTGTGGAATATTTACACCTATGGTAGAAAAGCAACACCTTAAAATTTAAGAGAGATTTTCCAAGATACCAGTGTCAATGCAAAATGGTCCAGACCAAGGGAATTGCAGACTTGTATAAGAAATACAAGGCTGTGAACAAAAAAGCAGATCTCTATCACCACATAAGAAAAAGACAGAGTATGTAAGATGTGATCACAGTATGACGGAGATTTTGATATGTGACTTGCAGAATTTGGGTAAAAATATGGTAACCATACCTTAAACTCTCAGAATTTATCTTTTGGTTACTGCCAGCTTTGACAGATATATGCAATAGGCTAAACTAGAGAAAAATATCTACTCTCATGTGGTCAGAAACAGCTCTTTTCCATGTTAACCTTATTTAAGTTCTATTAGTGACACTAATGCACTCAATGGTTACCATATGCTCTTCACTTTAAAGATGCAATATTAAAAATGATAATGTGAATTGTTACAATAGTTTTCTTAAATGGTGTCTTCCCCTCTGAATGATTATCTAAAGCAAAGAACGAATCCATAGATTTTCTATACTTGACAATTTTACACACATGTGTCCCTTGTTCTAGCTGAGTTTGGACTGGATGGCCAATTAAACTCAAAAGTCTGTGATCTTCAGCCACAGACTTCATGTCTCACCTTAATAAAACTTCTGAACAGATGTTAATATCCACTCCCACAAAGCTGACACATTCTTCTACAACACTGTCCAGCGTTGCCTTGAGTAAAGTCTGGGATACATCATGCTGAAAAGACAAAGATCAAATATCAATCAAAAGTGAAAGAATCCAGTTCCTAGACTATTCCTTTACTTTGCTTCTATTACTGGTAGTTGGCTAAGACATACCATGGTAAATTTCTTCATTCCTCTTAAACACACTGTTAGCAGATGTAATTCAATTGAACTTAAGGAATCCGTGTTTTCTTTCTCTTAAGCCAGTCATACACCTGACTTGAAACATACCTGCATTTAGTAATTCTCTCTTTTCTGAAATTCTGTCCAGAAGAATGGAGCACAAACTTTAGCTTGTTATCAAAATTACCTAGAGGACTGGTTAAAACACAATTTCCGGGCCACACCCACAGAGATTTTGATTCAGCAGGTCTGGGGTGGGGCCTGAGAAGCTACTGTTGCTGGTTCTAGGACCACACTTGGAGAACTACTGGTCTAGATCACTCATGCACTGCTCTGTAGTGTTACCTTCACTTGTGAATGTATTCTGTCCTTTAATTTTTCTTAACACAAGAAAAAAACTATACTAGGAGGCAGCACAATAATACTCAGTAAGTTTTAACACAAATCAAGCTATCATGTTTCATCAGATTGAAGATAACTATTGCTTATAAGAAGCACAATTATTTTATGTACCACTAAGAAAATACACTACCAATTAAATCATAGCACAATGCTTATTACTTAGACTTTTTGTTTTTTTTTAATATTTAAAGGGCTCTTTTAGATTTACCTAGAAAGCTTAAAAATCATATACCATGCATAAATAAGTAAAATAGAAGCAATATAAGTTGTTTAAAGTATTCCGAAAATTTCTTCACATGCAGCACCCAATTCTTCTGAATCACTTTTTTACTCAGAGTTGGAGACACCAAGGTTTCCATGAAGTATGGTCCTTTATGCTATCAAAAGCATTAATAAAGAAGCATTTCTTGGGAAGCAGATGTGGCTCAGGCGACTGAGCTCCTGCCTAACACATGGGAGGTCTGGGTTTGGTTCCTGGTGCCTCCTAAAGAAACAGGCTAGTGCAGCAAGCTGACGCAACAAGATATTTATGCTGGTCAGCATTTTCAAGGTCAGAACTACAATTAAATTATTAATCTACCACAAACTTCTGAAGAATTGCTGATCAAACTCCTTTTTTGGTCTTGAAGCACTAAAATTATCTCACAATTCTTAAAAAATCCTTCCAGATAATGAAGAAATTTTAGTAGTTTGTGTGTATGCTTAGGTATGGTAGGCAGAATAACTAATTAAAGCAGAAAACTTATTTCACATAACAATAACTTAGAAATATTGCTAGAAACATTGTGGATTACAACTTCTTTAGCAGAAAAACTCCATCTCCCACATTAAGTTAAAAGTTTTTTTCTAACTATTTCTACTGCAATAGACTTTTTTTTTCCTTAGCAATTATCACTCACTACTCATGCCCTTTCCTATTGCCAAAAAAACAAAATGCAGTTAGAAACAAAAGACGCAAAAAAAGTTTACAGGGAAAGTCCAGCCAATTTCAAATAAAGCATGTTTATTTCTTCTTCTTGAATGACTTGTGACAGTTTAAAAGTTATCCAGAGGAGTGTGTTGAATGACCCCTGACAGACAAAACTGACAGAAGAATGGGAAATATTTGAGAAAACGGAATATTGTGTGCTTAAGAATAGTTCCTCCTCCAATTCTTCAATTCCAATGTAAAGAGCTATTTATAATACTTCCTTCAACAACTAAGAAAAATTTTAGCACCACAGAAATACTGTATTCTATGTGTTCTAGCTCTACTGGATTTCAAATATTTACATATAACAGGACAAATCATCTCAAAAAAATAAGAATATTTCTCCATGAGCACATTCTTAAAAGCAAAAACTTTCAATACTAGAACACTTTTATTTATTTATTTTTTTAATGAATAAACTATACAATGAACAACTCATTGTGCCTGTGGGGCTCTCTGGGATTAAATGGCAAAGGGCATTAGTCTTTCAGCACTAGAGGGACTTTTCCAGATTTGGAAACACAGACTAAAGTGTGGCTAGTGGTCATAAGAGAGAAAAAAACAACACAGGAAGAGATTCTCTTTGCAAATCCTCTTTCTCTGATAAAAGCATATGGAAGGTGTACTGAAGACTCCTTTTTTCCTAACTCTATATTTATGCATCCAGTTTGCATTAACATATACTTTTTAATGTAAATCAACTATTTTGAGCAAACTTGACAGAAAATTCCATGGGACAATAATTGTCTTATGTGTTTTGCACAAGAATGATAGAAAAGAATTTTTAAAACCCAATATTCTACCCTAATGCCAGGGCTAGAGTAGCCCACTCCTAAGGCATGGACCTTCTGGGGGTGTCAAATTATTGTGCACAGTTGTTCAGTGTGGTCTCCCTACTCTTGATGGTCAGAATGCCTATGTTTTCCCTAGCACTGTAAGACCTCTGGAATCTCCATTCGGACCAGAAATCTCCAGCAGCTTTTCTCTGCCAGGGCTCATGGAATCTTGCCCAATATATGTACCCCTTAATATTTGGTCAAAGATTAAAAAACAAACCCCTGAGACTTCTACTTACAACTATGATGGAGTAAGTGGTACTGGACTACTTTACCACCATAAGCAAGTATAAAACTGGACAATATATATTTGACAACTGATTTGAGACACTAGACAACAGGTGCAAACTATGTACCTATGAACCCAGAGAAAGGCAAACCACATGAGATAAGCCACAAAATTGCCCTAGCTTTCTGTCTGAGGACACTCTCTTGACTGTGGCACAAGTTGATGGCAAAAGCAGAGCACAGCAGTCTTACTGAACTGTGAATGCAGAGATTAGAGTTCAGGGCTGCTAAGGTGACTGGAATTTTAAGGGCAGGATGCCAGAGAGATAACAGAGCTTTGAAGAGTAGAAATCCGGAAATTTGTATAGGAGCCTCATTAAGTATTTGGCTAAACACTAAGCTGCACATGCCCAGAGGAAGACTCTACAAGGCCAGGCAGAAAACAGTTGCCTGGGAAGTGAGGGCTAAACAGAGATTCCTGAGATTGCACAGAACTGGAAGATATAGGACATCCTAATAGCCACAAGGGGGAGATCTCACTGAATACCACAGATACTCCATCGATAGCCCAGAAAGGAAAAAGTAGGCTGTTCTAGTCCTACACCAACCCTAATAAAGGTTTAAAAAAATCCCTGCAAGATTCAGTCTGATCTTCTAGGAAATTAACTGATTATAAGAAAAAAATTCAACATTCTTTCAAGTAGGCCAACAAGATTTGCACTCTTAACAACACAGCATCCACGAGGTCCAACATACTATCAAAAATGACTAGACATACAAAGAAGTAGGAAAATAGGACACATACAGGGGAGTAGAGATGGTGAACAGAGCCTCAGTGACCTGTGGGACAATATCAAAAGGTCTAACTATGTGTAACTGGAGTCCCAGAGGAGAAGAATATCAAGCAGACAAATATTTGAAAAAGTAATGACTAAAAATTTCCCAATTATTTTTGAAAAACTCTATGTATAAATCTAAGAAGCTCAGTGAATTCCAAGAAGGATAAATACAAAGAAAATCACAGCTAGGAATATTCTAGTCAAACTGCTGGAAAACAAAGATAAAGAAAGCTCTTGAAAGTAGCCATAGCGAAAGGCCATATTATATATGGAGAATGGTGATATGAATAATGGCTAGCTTCTTATCAGAAACAACAGAGGCCAGAAGACAATGAAATGACATTTTTAAAGTGCTGAAAGGTAAAAAACTAAAAAACAAAACCAACCCAAATCCTTGTTAACCCAAACTAGTATAGCTTTCAAAAATGAGGGAGAAATAGACATTCTTAGATCAATGAGAAAACACACTCACACATTTACGTGTGTGTATATGTATATGTATATGTATATGTATATGTATATGTATATATCTATTCCAAGTTTAGGTAAAAGACATATGACCATTTAAAGCAAAAACTTTAACACTGTATTTTGGGATTTAAATATACATGAAAATGGTAACAGAAAGAATATAGAGTGGTGAGGTAGTATTATAATACCAACTCTAAATAGACTGTGAAAGCTAATACTATATATTATAATCAGTAGAATAATCATTTAAAATTATACAAAGAGGCCCCAAGATGTGTTTATCAATTGCAATTAATGTGCCACACTAATGAAGGATGTTTATGTGGAAGGTTGTGGGAGGTGTGGGAGGTGGGGCGTATGGGAATCCCTATATTTTTGTGTAACACTTATGTAATCTAAGTATCTTTTAAAAAATTTTTAAAAATTAAAAAATAAAATAAAATAATGCAAAGAAGTATAGCTGAAAATTCAATAGAAGAATTAAAATGGCAAACAAAATTATTTGATTTTCTGCCAAAATAAGGTAGAAAAAGAGAATAGGAGTGAAAAAGTAAATGGGACAAATAGAAAACAAAGAGCAAAATGGTAGACCTTGATTCAACTGTATCAATACTTACATTAAATGTTATTGAACTAAATGCTCCACCTAAAAGGCAAAGATTGTTAAGTAAGATCTAACTATATGATGTCCACAAGATACACATATTAAATATAAAAGCCTTTGTGGAAGTATAAAGATAGAAAAAGCTATACCACACAAACTATAAGACTACAAAGATTGAAGTGACTTTACAAATAGCAGACAAAAAAGACTTCAATATAAGGAGTATTAACAAAGATAGAGAGGGACATTTCATAATGATAAAAGGATTAATTCATTAGGAACACATAACAACCCTATGTATTACCTAATAACAGAGCTTCAGAAAACTTGCAGTAATTCTATTCCTAAGTGTTGATATAAAGGAAATTTTTTAAATATGTGCCTCCCCCCAAAGAAAACGTGTACAAGAATGTTCATAACAGCTTTATTCATAAAAGTCAAACATTATTGACTACAGGTATCTATCAATAGGAGAATGGATAAAAAGTTGTGGTATGTTTATATAATGGAATATTATCATGCAATAAAAAAAACTACAGACTCACATCAAAATATGGCTGAATCTCACAAACACTAAAGGCTGACTGAAAAAATCTGGACACAATGTAGTACATACTGTATGATTTCATTTATGTAAAGTTCTAGAGTAGGCAAGGCTAATCTGTGGTGAAAAAAATCACAACAGTACTTGTTATATGTGGAAAGGACAGAAGTGAACTTTGTGAGATGATAGAAATGCTCTATTATCTTGTGATATGTAGATTACACTTAAAAATCTGTATGTAATATAGATGATACCTAAAAAAAAACCCCTGTAAACAAACAAATATAAATATAATCTAAGTTTCTGAACTTTTAGACCAAATAACCATTCTAGAAGGGAACAGTGATGCCCTAAACTACACATCCCTCTCAGGATCCATAGAGTTAGAGCAGGTGGCTGGGGTACAAAAGAGAACATTTCTGGTTTTTGTCCTTTGGAATCTGATAGTTGATGTCTTCCCCAGATATCTTACTTATCTCCTGACCCTAAAAATAATTCTTTTCCTATATACAGCAATTTTTTAAAAAAGATTTATTTATTTCTACCCACCCCCTCCTCGTTGCCCTGCGCTCGCTGTCTGCTCTCTATGTGTTCTTCTGTGTCTGCCCATCCTCTCTCTAGGTGGCACCAGGAACTGACCTCAGGACCCTCCGGAATAGGAAAGAGGCACCCAATCTCCTGCGCCATCTCAGCTCCCTGGTCTGCTGCATCTCTTATTGTCTCTCCTCTGTGTCTGCTTCTGTTGTGTCATCTTGTTGGGCCAGTTCTCTGCGCGGGCCAGCACTCCATGTGGGCCAGCTCTCCACTTGGGGCCAGCACTCCACATGGGCCAGTCTACCTTTCACCAGGAGGCCCCAGGAATTGAACTCTGGACCTCCCATATGGTAGACGGGAGCCCAATTGCTTGAGCCACATCCTTTTCCCTACAGTAATTTTCAAAGCCAGAATCATTTTCAAGATCAAGCTTCAGTAGAACACATGGGAACTACATTAATGAAAAACACAAACATGCAGTTAGATGGCACCAACTTGCTTGTTAGCTGCTTGTTGGGTTCTCAATCCCTAATTAACAAGAGAAGATACTGATTCTGACTTTAAAAGATTCCTGATGACTAAAATGTACACAAAATGTAGAGCTTCTTTAGGAATTATGAAGCTAAAAATTGAGTCTTTTCATATGCTATCTACCATAATAGTCCACTGTTTAAATTTTAACCTAGTTAGGCTTCCACTCTGTCTTTTAGTAGGTACTTTCAAGTCTACTAGTACATACAGTTCGATATGTTGGAGGAAAGACAGGAGCAATACTGGCTAAGTAAAGGTTCATAAATCCTAAATGCCTGCTTTGCCCACATACTTTTCCACACCAATGTCTCCAACTATTTAATTTACCATAAACAAAGAAAAACATTAACACATCTGAACTGGACCACGCCTAACGACCCATGTGTGGTCACATATAAGGCCTGGGCTAAAACATAATTCTGGCTCATGACACACGCACTAACAAATGCATGCCAATTAGTTACACATTTTGACCTCACATAATACAAAGGAGTTGACATTTCCACTGTAAATCTCTATTTTTAGAGATTTATAGCTTAGTCATAAAAGTGGACTTCAGAAAAATTTAGGGTGCAAAGATTTAGCCACAAAAGAGAATTCTCCCTTCCAATAAATTAAAAGTAAAACAGTATGTAGAAAATCTGATCTGAAACTATGGTGTGGGAGGAGGGGTAGGAAGAGGGAAGAAAGGAAAGAGAAAACTCCTTGCGCACAGAAATTTAAACAAGACAAGTTTAAATTCCTGTCTATTTGGAGAGGAAGGGGTTGGGAATAAAAGGGGGTAATGAATCAAAGGAATAAAAAAAGTTTCTTCTCCCCAAATTGTAGAAAGAAGGTCCCTTGTCAATATTTCCAATAGAAGTTCTAAAGATATATTTTCTCCCTCCCTAAATATACATACATATACACCTATGTGGCCATACATGAAGCCAGATATGAATGGCTTCCAATCCATTATTATTACAGACAGTAAATTTTTTCCAATTAGATCTGAGGCTGACATCTCCAGCACAGGATCCACAATAACATGTTTCCATGGAGGAGGAGCATTTATATGGAAAGGCAAGGTTCCCTGTGGTTTGAGTGTCTCCAGTCTCCACATGACTGTGGCAACAGAAAGGCCAGGAGCTCCACGTGATCTGACATGATCATTCCACACCTAACCGCCTGCATAGGCGTGACTGAAAACTGAACTCCAAAACTGCCTTCACACCACTCCCATTCCCACTCCCTATAACTTTATCATAGTAGGTGTATGTGTGTATATAAATACATAATTTTTTTCATTTTTTGTTTTGTTCATTGCTGTATTCTGATACACGGTAAGTGCTCAAAAAATATTTGTTGAATGAATGAATGGACAAATAAATGAATGGCGTATAGTGAAAGAAGTGGGTAGAAAGGAGCTTATATTATTCTAGGAACTGAAATAGGCTACTGAGGCTTGTAGAGCCTTGTGAGGAAGGGAAAGAACAGATAGTATAGACTGGTGAAGTCAAGGACTGGGACATGCAGGACCTGGGAAGCCACAGTGAAGAGTTTGCCAAGAATTGTGCATGAGGTCCTTGATGGATGAAAACTTCAGTGCTTTTACAGAAGAGTCAGATATAACCCAGAGAATCTATTAGGATTATGTCACCAGACATTGGAAATACTTATGGGGGTTTGGGGGTATCAAAACTTACTTTTCAGAATCTTTCTGAGGAACTCAAGCAGTCATCTCGACTATCTTCTCACATTTATCAACCCTTCCAAGGTGTGAATCAGAGTGTGAGTACAGAGTAGGTGGTGTGCAGGTGCTAGGGCACTCCTAAATCAGTTCTTGCTTTTTGGTATCTCTCCTCCTCTCTTAGTGCAAATGATTCGCTTTACTTGTACTACTGCAATTATCTCCAGATTTGATTCCTCCAGGCACTAGTTTACTTTCTTTCCCTCCCTCCCTCCCTCCCTTTCTTTCTTTCAGCAATGTATGAGAGTACTTGTTTTCCCATGTTCTTACCAATACTTAATATTGCCAGATTTTAAAATATTTGTCAATATTTTAAACGATATCCTACCGCTTTTTTAATTTGTATTTCTTTGATTACTGCTTTAGTTGCACATCTCTGTGTGTTTACTAGCCATTTGGACTTTTCTCTGTATTCCCACTTCTTAGCGTCATGCTAAGCACTTGATAGGTATTCAATAAGCAATGACTTAATTGGATAAAGGAAGAAACAACCAGGGGAAATTTTCTAGCACTTTTGCTTTTGAGTTCTTCTTGCCAAAGCTGGGAATTTGATTAAAGAAAAAGTTGGCCTAAAATAAAAGAAGAAGCTAGGGTTGACATGGAATTGCTTGAGGGTAATATAGTAGCACAATCCAAATTCATATTACAGAATTTCTTTTAAGCGTGTACAGGCCAACAATTAGCTCACAAGGTGAAATTTTAAAAAGAACTCTAAGACGCCCTAACATAAGATGTTAAGACTGACCATATATTCCATGGCTACTGCCCCCTCTCCCCCAAGTCCCCAAATTCTCTTGCAAATAGTTTCTGGGTAAGTTTCTAGTTCAATAAAGAATTCCTGTTAACTTAGACCTTATTTACATAGACTAATCTCTGATGCTTTTAATTAGAAAAGCTTAAGCTTTTCTTTTTCTGGAAAGTGAATTAAACTAAAGCTTCTGACATTTTAGACATGAGTTAAAGTGCAGCATCCTGTCACACAATAAAAGGAGACCAAAGAAGCTGGGAGATTGGAAACCAGATACAAAGAAATCTTTAGGAAGAAATTCTTGACTTTTCAGCTCCCAGATCAAGCCTGTGAATCTTACTCATGGGACTCCATTTACCATAGACAGACTCTGTTGTAACCAACTGATTAGATGTTGAGGGCAACTCTACCAGAAAGGTCTAACATTATACTTTGCTATAACTAATGGGTTTAGAAAAAAATAATTTTTGATACGAAAATATTTTTAATTTAGACATAATTATTTCTTTAAAGCTCAAAGCAGTGTAATGACTCATTTTCCCAAAACAACTTTATGGGTTCATGGTAAAAAGAAATAGGCAAAAATTACACCAATTTCACCAAACTGGGACATGGACAAGGAATTTAGAAGATGGATATAGATGATATCAACTTCTCTTTAACAAGGAAAGAATCCTAGGGCATAAGAATCAAAGATTGGCCCTTAGAGGAACAGCTACACAAGCGGCATCAGGGATCAAATAATTCTTCACATTATTCATTCCTCAAATCCCCAAGGGAATATTCTGTGGAGTAAGTCTCAGTTTAGAATGGACAATTTATTTTAAATAAATTGGGGTTTTCAAGTGAATTCATAACTTCTTTCTATTCTAGTTTGAAAGTTTCATTCTGATATTCAGAAGAAATGGGAGGAAAAGGCAGTCTAGCTGCCTTCTTTATGTCCCTCCCTTTAACAACATTTTGAAAGCACTACTTTCCTTCTCCTTGAGGCAAGAGTGTCTCTCTGTCTGATTCATAAGAGTAGGTTTGTAATAATGATCAGCTGTTCTGAGTGGAAATTTCAGAGGCAACCAAAGTCCCTTATTCCAATAGGAAGAAGTAGGAAGCTTCACCCTCTCTAAAACCACAGTGACCCAGGTCATACCTAGGAATAGTGACACTTCATCACTAAATACTGTGGAGGAGAGACCATAAGATGACCCCTAAGGAGTCCCACCTCTTGGTGTTCACTCCTTTGTGTTCCCCTTCCCCTGAGTGTGAGCAAGACCTGTGACTTCCTTCTAACTAAAAGAACACAGCAAAGGTGACAGGACATCATTCCCGTGATTAGGCTATGTTATAGGTAAAAGCAATTCTTCTTAATGTCTTGATGCAGTAAGCAGCCATGTTGTAGCCCATGTGGAAGGGAACCTTGGGAGGCTCTTGGATCTGAAGGTGGTTTCTGGCCAGCAGCCAGTAAAAAGCTGGGACCCCGAGTCAGTCAGCCAAAAGCAAATGAAATTTGCAAACAGCAAAAACAAATGAATGAGCTTTGAAGGGAATTCATCCCCAGTCAAGCCTCTAGATGAGAATGCTACTTGGCAAACACCTTGAGGATAGCCCTGAGAGATTAGGAACAGAAAACTCAGCTAAGTCATGCCTGTAATCCTGGCCCAAACTGTGAAATAATAAATGTATGTTGTTTTAAGCTGTTAAGTTTGTGGTAATTTGTTATGTAGCAATAGAAAATTAATATGAGCACCTATGCTTACTCAAATACCCCGTTTGGTTAATGGATGCGTTTTGTAAATGGCAAACTCAGTTTCATTTTACCACATAGATAATGCCAACAACTTTCTTCAGTCTAGGTTTTTCCCTTAAAATCTGTGTTACATGATTTGAAATAATTTATTAAGATAAGTTTCGGAGGTCATCTTTCAAATCCATTCACAGTGTACCTTGAATAGATTAAAAGGCAAGCAAATGAAAAAACTTTCTAATGCTTTTAAGAATTTATTTATTCATTCTATATATGTTAAAAATATTTACTGAGTGCCTGATTTGTACCTGGTCCTGTTCAAAGTAATGGGAGTACAACAGTAAACAGGTGAGACATGCAATTAAGTAAACAAATAAAAATTGTAATTATAGATTGTGATAAATGCTATGAAGGTAATAAACAGAGTAACATGATAGTCAGAGAAGTTGGAGATAGCTACTTGGGTGACTGGAAATTGATTCCTTGAAGAAATACATTACAAATGACACTTAGAGGAGGAAAAGGAGCCAGTCATGCAAAGAGCCAGGTTAAAAATATTGCAGACAGAAAAAACAAGTGCAAAGTCCCTGCAGTAGGGATGAGCTGCTGTTCCTGAAACTGAAAGGCAGTGTGGCCAGGTCATAATGGGGAATGCAGAAATGGGGTTGGAAACAAGACTGGTGGAGTAGACAAGAATCTTCATGGCAAGGGGCTTGGATTTTATTCTAACTACAATGAGGACAGAAAAGTGATCTGATTTACATTTTTAAAAGATCATGCTATAGAAAAATGTATTTTAAAAAAAGACAAAAGTGGGGAAACAGGGAGTCCTAGTAAGAGGCTTTTTCAGTATACCAGCATGATGACTGTCTAGAGTCAGGTGGTAGATGTAAAAAGAATATGGAAAGAAATAGGTAGCATTGATACTTGGGGGATGATGAAGCTAAAGGAAGAATCGAGGATTTTTTTTTTTTAAATAAGTTTTTAATAAGAATAGGTTTATAGCTTTACTAATTGGATAGTGATGCCACCAATAGAAATGGGAAAGGCTGAGCAACAGTTTAGTGGTTTTGTTTTAAATTTTTTGGAGGGGGAGGTGGTGGAAGGAGTTCAGGAGTTCTTTAATAGACATGTTAAATATGAGAAGCCTATTAGACTTCCTAGTAGAAAAGTCATGATGACAGGTAGATATGTGGAGTTTGGAGTTCAGCATAGAGATCTATGGTGCAGAACTTACTGTACAAACTGCCTAGCAAGCAGATTGGAGACATATCATAAACATCTAAAACCTTGGGAGGGAGGTAGAGGAATAGATTTAGGATCCAGAAACATCAAGTGACAAAAGTGGAAATGTGCATATTGGAAGCTGCTAAATAAATGAAAATTAGAATGCAACTTTTTTTTTTTTGCAGTTGCTATATGCAAATAATTCTGAAATTCAGTTAAAAAAATGGAGGTAGGGGAAAGAGAGAAGAGGAATAACTATCTATTTGTGTTATAAGGAGTGCTGCTTTCATAATCTTTCTTATGTAGACCTAGTAATTTTCATTGGATGAGGTGCTTAATTTTTAAGTACAGATATGCCACAAGTAAACATCTATAACAGGGCTGAATTTCCAGGTGAGAGGTTCATGATTTGGTGCCGTTGTTATTAACATGAGGCAAAATACAAAGGGTTACAAAGAATCTGTACGAAGCTATCAAAATTCTTCAAAATCTACAAGAAACTCTATTTTTTAGTAATAATACCAGAAAATATCTATATGGGTGCTATCATGGGTCTGGAATTTTACAGTGATAACTTAATCCATCCTCATAACTCTGTGGAGTAGGAACTATTATTGTCTTCATTTTACAGAACAGAAAATTTATCCATACAGACGTCAAGTAAGTCAAAGTCACACTGCCAGGGTGTAGCTGAACCCAAGGTTTATCTCTTGGGCTTTTAAACATTATGCCTCCCTGTTTCTCTTAAGTAAAGATCTCTTGCTTGGGCTGCAAAGAAAATCTATTGACTTTACTAGTTTTTAACTTTTTAAAAATTTTTAAGGGAAAGTTTTTTTTTAACAATCAAGAATATATTTGCTTATTTGTTTACCAGATAATAATTTCTATTCATAAAGCTTGCTGTGAATAAAAATGGCCTGACAAAATAAACATGCTTTTAAAAGTCTGTATCACATTGTTCTTATTACAAATCTTATCTAACTGGTAACCATGTCTGTGCAATCTCAGGGGAAAGAAAAGAATTTTGAAGAAACTACATGGCAACTTGCTTCAACAGGTCACTAGTCTTTTCTATTATAAAACTATAATTTACTTTCTCCTGTTCCCTTTTCCATTAATTTTCCTATCCTTATGTCACTAAGATGGCTCAAATTGAGTCAGTTTATTTGACACACTGAAAATAATTGTAACTTCCCACTTAATCAGCTCAGCTATGAATGATGGATGCATTTCTTTCTCAAAATAAATTTGATTGCTTTGGGACATCTCCATTCCTTGTTGACTCCTTCAGAGTGGTAGAACAGTAATTCTGGAGGTTAAGAATATAAGTACGCACATGTCAGAATAAGAGGAAAAAGAATATGTGCCCCTTCAATTGGTGGGTTTCTCTCTTCCTCCTTTTGGTTAATTAATTGTATGAGTCCTGGTGAGGTTCCGATTTTGGAATTAAATAATTGCATTTTAAAAAACAAAAAAAGCAAAGATTTTATAATTACCATTTCCCTTTTGTTGGCACAGGAGAAAAGAATAATGTCCAAAGATCTTTAGAATCTCAAAATCCTAGGACTGGAAAGGCCCACTAGAGATCACATAGCATAACCCTTCAATTCACCGATGAGAAAATTCAAGCACAGAGAAACTGGATAGTGCGATTAAAGTTAGGATTTCAGTGTAAAGTCTCTCTGTATTATTGTACCTTCCACTACAAATAAGAAATAGAATTTGGGTTTCCTCAGTTGGATACTCCTATAGCCACATTTCAACAGGAAACAAATTTCCCTTTATTCAGCAAACACATGAAGATACTAAAAAGAAGTCAAGTTGAAATTTACTAAATGAAATTAAAATATAGCATGATGAAGTACAATGGTTCCCAAGTGCCAGTTTGTGACACAATTTTCCATGGTCAATGGCAAAATAAGAAAAATAAAGAACAATGTGATATCACGTTGAATTAATTTATTCAGTTTAAATAATAGTTGTTTACTGTATAATTATGACCATCCTACTTTTCTGGTGAGATAATAGTCCTTTCTAGGTTAATTATTAGTAAGGGCTTTTTCTGGCAAGGAAAAATTTTGGAAATATGTCAGTTATCCATAATCCCACCTCATTAGTAATCTACTGCTGTGTAGCAAATTTCCTCCAAGCCTCGCAGCCTAGAAAACAAACATTTACTATCTCTTACAGTTTCTGAGGTCAGGAATCCAGGACTAGTGTGTGGGGGTTGTTCTGGCTCAGGGTCTCAAGCTGGGCCCGCAGTCATCTGAATACCTGATCAGGTTGAGAAATCAGTTTCCAAGACGGCTCACTCACAGAACTGTTGGCAGAAGGCCTGAGTTCCCCACTTGCTGTTGACCAGAGGCTTCAGTTCCTCTCCATATGGGTCTCCCCCTAGGGCTGCCCAATGACATGGAAGTTGGCTTCCCGCACTGTGAGTGATCCAAGAGAGCAAAAGCATCCAAAATGAAATCCACGATGTCTTTATAACCTCATCTCAGAAAGGACATGACAAAACACTAAACTTCTGCCATATTCTACTCATCAAACAGATGAGTACAATGTGGGAGGGGCCTATAGTAGGTTGTGAATACTAGGGGGCAGGGATCACTAAGGACCATTTTGGAAGCTGGCTACAACAACCACAATTTAAAAAAAAAAATTTTTTTTTACTAGTCCATGAATCACAAGTCTGCTACAACAGTCTACAACCAGTGCTGCAATAAAAGGACATTAAAGTTAAAAGATACTGTTGTTTTAGGTACAACCAAAACACTTAATAGTGCTGGATAGTTCACTTAATTTTCTAGGTTTCAGTTTTTTTAAAATAATGGGGTTGGGCTTAATAGTTTCTTAGATACCTTTTGGTGCTAACATTCTGCAATTCTACACTTGAAGTGATGATGATGATGATTATGATGATGATGACGATGACGACAATGATGACAACAGCTTGCTCAAGGTCACCAGGCTAGTAATTGGTGAAACCAAAATTTGAACTTGGGCAGCTGGGACTACAGTACCCAAGCTATCTTAACTTTAGGAAATAAATGAAAATGAAAGGTAATGAGGAATACTAAGCAAGTCAAATTACATCTTGATGCCTTACACTCATAAACTGAAAAGGGAGAGAAAAATCCCAACCCAACCCCTATTAAACAATTTATAAGTACTAATTAATTCTTTTCTTTATTGTTATTGGTTTAGGGCATTCCTTTATTATAATGACCCACTCTGAGAAACCTGTCTTCATTATCAAACTTGTATCATAATAATGCTTTGTGTAACATGAAATTTCTACTGTGAAATCATTATGCTTATTATATTGTTATGGTATCCCTTTTCAGATGACTTTGGGAAAGAAATAATTAGTTTGTTAATATCTCAAATCATGGGAACCTTTTGTGCAAATTTGGAGTAATTTTTTATCCCCTTCCCCCCAACTTTCTTGGCTCCCCCCCCTTTCTTTTTCTAAGAACCACTTTTAACTTCCCAGGGAAACTTTATAATAGCTTAGTGTTTTGTTTGTTTGTTTTTTAATTTATTCCCCCCACCCCAATGGCTCCTTCATCTCCCTGCTTGTTGTTTCTGCTCACTGTTTGTACTGGTCTGCTCGTTGCACCTACTCGTTGTCTGCTTGTTGTGTCCGCTCGTTGTCTTTAGGAAGCACCAGAACCGAACCTGGGATCTCCCATGTGGGAGGTGGCACCCAAATGCTTGGCCACATCTGCTCCCCAATAGCTTAGTTTTTAATGCATCCTTTTTGTTCATATGTTTTTTAAGAAAAATACCTAATACTATATAAATAATTGGACAAAAGACTATCATAATGGTTTAAAGTTCTTCATTCTCATTTAGTTAAAATAATAATATGCATTTCAGTAACTTTTTTCTAGAGTTCATCTAACTGTACTTCTTCAGCCCCCCAAATACTAATGCTTTTCTGTACTTGAATCAGAAGCCACTCAAGTGAGAAACTTCTTTGGTATCAGTAAGAAATGGAAAATCACTACTTCCCCTGTGGCTGTTCAATATTTAGTAAAGACAACCATTGGCATGAAAGCAAAAGTCAGTCAGAAAGAATGATGCAAAATTTCTCAAAAATGTTGTGAGAGGATAAACATGAAAAACAGAGGGCAAAATAACATTATCAAATTTGCTCTCCATTTTAGAAACTCAAGGCAAGACAACAGTCATCTTGGGAACATAAGAAAATGTTTCTACTGCTTTAACTAATATGGTAGAGAAAGCATTTAAGGTTTCAGGCATTCAAGAGTGACAACTGTCTTTCAGACAGTTGAAAAGGTCTTGAAAAACATTTGTTGGAATAAATGGAATGTGTCTTGGCTTTTGTGGTCAACATTTCTGGGTCTCAGCTGAAATAAGATTCTGGCTTAAGACTTATATGGTTTTCATCACCCCATAAACATTAACATTATTGATGTAGATCTGTCATTTGAAATATTTTACCCATATCCTCCACTGCAAGGAATTTTTTTTACCCATTCGTCTCTAGTGACAAATTTGTGGCACTCACAAATTTAAAAGGCTGTCAAAATCTAATAATGAAATCTTGGGGGGAGTCATGTGAGGTACAGATCAGAGAGACAAAAATTAATTTCAGAGGATTTACTACCTAGAATAGGGGTCACAAGGAGGCAAATTTCTCTTTACAATGTGAAATCTACAGAAGCAATATTTTCCTAGAAGTAAAAGAAAAAAAAGAAAAGGAATTAGCTAGCCAAGCCATGGAACTAAGAAACACATTAAAAACCAGTGCACAGACAGCATAGATAACCACTTGTTGTCAGTGACTTAAATCCATGTCAGGGCCCATGCTTGTTTTAATAATGGCTATTACTAAAAGTCAGACATACTTTTCAACTACTGATGACTCACCTAGGAAACTTTCTTCTCAAAAGGGATTGATTTTGGGGAAGCGGCTGTGGCTCAAGCAATTGAGCTCCCGTTTATAATATGGAGCACCTGGGTTGGATCCCAGGAACCTTCTGGTAAAAAAGAAAAAAGGTGTCCCAGACCTGTGTGGAGAGGCGCAGGCCCCTGCAGTGGAGCCCCGCGCAGTGAAGCGACACATCAAAAAGACGATCACACAACCAGATAGGGAAAAAAAGGGATTGATTTTAAAGGCTTGCGTCTTACAACTTTCCCCCAGAAAATGTAACAAAAATGGAAAGATAACTTAAAAGGAGAAAAAGCCAGGACTTCTATTCCTTGCTAAATCCTCTATGATGTACCTGCAACTAAAGAAAGTTCAATGGCTGGGAACAGACACTTGCCTCAATGCCTTATTCTAGAAGTGTCTTGAGGAGGAAGTCAGGAGGAAGAAGTTGCAAGTGATGCATTTATGCAGGGGCACAGTTGAGGAGGGAGTACAATAAAAAGACTGGTAGACCTCTACAAGACTCTGGCCTGGGATGTGTCAAAGATCATGTTGGATAAAATCTGGGGTATTAACTCAAAGTCAGACCATAAAACAGTTGCCTCTTGAGAAGTAAACATTATGTCAAAGACCAATTCCTGGCAAGCTGGTTTTACACAAAAGGAGTTGGCCTTCTGCATAAAACGTGCCATGGGAACAGTAGATGAATGCTTAAGGTCATCAATCTTGATAGAATGCTGAAGTAGTTAATTAGGTCCTGCTGCAAAATGTCCCCAATGCTAGTACTTAAAGTCTTGAGACCCCAGGCCCGGTTCTGATGCTAAGAAAAGGGCTGATGGTCCCCCAACCACAAATGTTGAGGTAGCAGAACAGGACTGGAGGAAAAAGTTCTGGCAGGCCCTACCACTATTGAATCTTCCCAGGCACTACATTTCACCAAGGGAGGGATGGAGCCTTCTCTAATCATTAAGCCTAAAAATGTCAAGACCTAAGAATTAGGGAGCCTTTTCCTAAGTCTGAGCCTGAGTTTTCAAGTCTGAGGTCTGGCTCTTTGAAATTCTTGCGTACTGTTCCAGAATGCAAACGCCTACAAGGGCAAGAGAAGCTGCTCAAATGTCCTAGTGAGTTGTGCTGGTCAGGTCATTTACCCTTCCTTGTTTGCCGCACACACCCCAAACTCATTCCTAGTAGCATCCAAAACTGCCAGATATTTATTCTACCTTCCCCCATCAAAGGTGAAAAAATAATAGAGTTCTTCACTAAGGAGACTCAGTGAAGGCCCCAGGGAATAAGACCCCTGAATATGGCATTTAGACCCAAGTAAAGTTATAGCTACCTCCCCTCAACTGATCACCATAAAGCAAAGCCTACTAATGAAATCAACTCAATCTACATATAGCAGAACTCCACTCAGCTTTTTATTGACCTGTTCTTAAAGAAGAGACCTACCAAGGTTCTCTTAAGAAGCTGAAAAAAGTTTTTATCATAAGAGATATTAAAATAAACAAATAGGAAAAATAAACAGAAGAAAAAGAGAAAAAAAAGGAAAATCTCTCTAGTTGTGTTCTTAGGAAAATTAAAGAACCTATTGTAGCAAAAAATTTAACAAAAATGTAAGAATATAATATCATAAAAAGTAAATTAGTGGGAAGTGGATGTGGCTCAAGCAGTCAGGCCCCCACCTACCACATGGCAGGTCCTGGGTTCGGTTCCTAGTGCCTTCTAAAAAGAAGATGAGCACACAATGAACAGACACAGAGAGCAGACAGTGAGCACAAACAACAAGGGGGTGGGGGGGAAATAAATTTTAAAAATCTTAAAAAAAAAAAAGTAAATCAGTGATCAAGACAGCATTTTTTAAAAAAATAAAAATATGATGAAGAAAATGAAATATTCAAAACAAAATAATTAGAGGGTAAAGTTGAGGAACTCCCCTAGAACAACAACAACAAAAAAACAAAATTCAAGAGCTAGAAAAGTTGAGAGAAAAGAGAGAGTTCAATCTAAGAGGTCTAATATCCAACTCAGTGGAGTTCCAGAAAAGAAAATAGAGGATAAGAAATCAAGATATTCCCAGAGTTTAATATAGCTTCAGATTATAAAGGTACAGAAAGTGTCCAAACAATGAATGGAAAAAAGACAAGTACTTACTTAGACATATAAATTAAGGTGGAGGGGAAAAAAACAAAAACCTTTCAGAGATTAACACAAAACCAGGCCAACAGAAAAATAGAATGGATGAAATAAAATTTCTAAGACAAAATTATTTTCAACCTAAAATTCTACATCCAGTGAAACTATCATATGAGTGTTGAGGGTGAAATACCTTTTACAGTATGTAAAAATTCAGAACATTTGCCTCCTACACACCCCCACACATACCCCTCTAGTTATCCCACAATGCTAGAACTTGACATGCTTATTTTTCTTGCCTATTCTTCTTTTCTAATTTTTCATGTAATACCAGTGTAATAAATGTTTTGTATTTGCTTAACATTCTTTCCTTAAGGAATTTAAAGCAGTTTATTTCTGTGACTTTCTTCCTTTTCCCATCACTTGTAAATATGTTAATTTCAAAAAATGTTATGCCACATTTCCTAAATGGAACTCAAATACAGAGTTAAGTAACTTATTCCTCATGAAATTATTATAAATTTTGGAAAGCATATTTTTTGTTCCATGTAAAACTCAATTTTCTTCCTCTAATCAAAATTCTCCCAAGTTGTTTTTTTTTCTTTTCAAAAGAAATCCACAAGGCAAAACAACACCTATATCTAAAATAATAAACATCAGGTATATAGAATTAGGAAAGTTGCATATTAAAATATTTACCAGGGAGCTTTGTTTTACTGCACTTTGATAGGTATAAGTAGAGGTTATGTTCCTAAATATGCTATTTAATAGGAATTGAGCTTATCAGAATTGTATCTCTAACACCCACATGATTTTACATAACAAATAGAAATACTATTCCTTAGTACAGAGAATAACATTTATACCAAGTTTGCATGACAAACAACAATATTGCCTCTCCGTCTTAACACACAATGTATAATTATAAATTGGAAATGAAATAACATGGTTTACTGTTTAATAAAAGCATAAGGAATAATACTTGATATTTTATCTCCTTTTGTTTATGACAAAGATAAACAAGAATGGCAAGTGTTACAGAGTCTTCTCTTCAATAATAAAAGCAGCATGATTTAAGACTTCTAGTGATGCTAAAATATAATCATTGAGTATATAATTTAAGTATTAAGAGCACAGACTTTTAACCCAGGTAGAATTAGCTTCAAATCTTGGCTTTTCTGCTAATAGATTCTTAACCTCTTTGAGCTTTGGTTGTTTAAACTGTAAAATGCTGAAAAAAATAGCACCTAGCCTTACAGAACTGTGAACATTAGACAAAATGATTAGTGTAAGTATTACTAGAAGCCTGGCACATGATAAAGGCTCAATAAATGCTAACTGCAGATCAAATGCAAATCAAATGCAAATCAAAACTACAATGAGATAACATTTACACCCATTAGAATGGTGGTTATTAAAAAAACAGCAGACTATAAGTGTTGGAGAGGATGTGGAGGAATGAGAATCCTCATCCAGTGCTGGTGGCACGTGAATGATCAACATCATCAGTATCACCACCACCACCACTACCAACACTATCATATGCTGGGTGAGCTGGAGTGGGATATATACCATTCTCCTAGTATGACATAGCCATTCAGCATTAGGCACAGAGCTGCAAAAATACAAATTTTGTGCCTCAGAGGCCTGGGAGGTTGAATAATGTATGAATCAGGACAGGTAGGGGCTTATGGTAAATTGGAGTGGTAGGTACTTTCTCCCAGGGGCGTTCAAATTTAAATTATTTTAAAATTCGGTTCTGATCAGGCAAAACCCTCTGCTGGTAGAATTGGACCCACAGGTCACTGGGTTTTTGTTGGTTGGTTTGTTTCACCTCCTGAACTTTTATTTTATTCAAGTCCTCAAGCCACCCTGAAAGAAATTAGAAAACAGGATTCCTGGGTTCCAATGTGTCACTACTATTTTTTACTAGGTTTCTCATTTAATATCTCCTTTTTTCTCCCAGAGAATAAAAGTTAAAAAGAAAAGTGAAAAAACTTTTAGTTATAGCAAATTAGGGAAATGTACAAATGTATAAAGGAGCAGTAGGAAATAAATAATACCATTGTATCACCCAAAAGCAACTCCTCTTAACTTTTAGGGATATTTCCTTCAACTTTTCCTAGACATAATTTTCTGCAGTAATACAAATTATGAATCCAGCTTTTGACTAAACATTTGAACATTTTATTTTCCTATTTTATTAAAGATTCTTTGGAGATTTAATTTGAAATGGATGCACATTATTTCATTATATGGACACACTTTAGTTAATCCAGTCTCTTTTTATTGTACATTTTCCTTTGCTTTTCCAGGTTTCAACTATTATAAGTAACATTATAAGAACATTTTTATGCATAGCACTTAAAATTAATTTGCTTATTTAGGAAAGAATCTCCAAGAGAGAATTTTTTTTTTTTTTAAGAACATTTTAAATACTTGATACATATTTAGGCAATCAGCATACTGAAACAGTTATATCAGCTTACACTCCCCCAGAGGGAAAGATGACTGCTTCTTTGGCTATCCTATACATACTAGGACTATTCTTAACACGTCAAATAAAGATTCCAAAAGTGGTCCTCACACATCATCAAAATGGGAGAAATGAATTTAAACTCTTATTTAAATATTGATTTTTATTCTGAAGGTAATGAATTGTAAAGTTGTATTAATCCTCTGAAATCTCTATAACTATCATTTTGGACAATATTTTCAACCACCTGCAACCCTGAATTTTTCTCTTTTTCAGAGCTGTAAGAATAAAATTTAAAACGTTAGATCTTATAGCAACATCACAGCGTGCATACTGTGCGGCACTGACTCACACCCTTGTAGACAAGCTAGTGAACCTAAAGTGTAGCCACCTAAGAGTAAAACAGCAGCAACGAGCCAACTATAGGCACTACAAAGTGGATAATCAGCCTGAGTCAGCTATTTCAATTTAAACTTGCAGGTGTGTGTGCTGAGATGGTGACTATCAGGGCTTCATAAAAGTGATCAGGATCTATAGTGATTTTCTGCCCCAGCTTTCTGCCTTAAGACAGGTAAACCAGACATTTAGGGTTAACAGCCCCATATAACACAACAAATAGTGCCCCAAAATCTGGGAGTGAAACTAGATCTTTTACATTTCCCAACACATAGCATGGGACAAGAGAAAAGCATATACCCAGGGCACTAGATTTTCCAATTCACCTCAAGACTGTTATATAAAAATCAAATACAAAAACAGCTAGGCATGTGAATAATTACAAATCATTATTACTAGATAATATTATAAATCAGTGCATTTAGAATCATTAATTATCAGTTGAGTATAACAAAAAGAAACTGAATTAAAAGTTCCTGGATCACGTACTTTGAGTTTCCCATGGTTTACAGCACGGTGAAATTGCAGGTATAATTATTTGTTGAGTAAATTAATTAATACTATAAACTATATTTGCATAGTACCATATGCAAAATTTTTTCAAAACATTTTCATATATTGAATGAATCTATACTCCTAGCAGCAACATGTTTCCAAAAAGTTTTGATCTATACTGGAAGAAAACACAGTCTTAAAACTTTTGTGCACTGTAACATTAATTGCAAAATAAGTTGTTCTCAATTAAGCATCGTATCATAAAATGAAGTACTGTCTTAGTGCATTAGATGTTTAGGGGAGAGAACAAGAGAACAACTACATATGTCAATTAAAGCAATTACAGAACAGAAAGATGTTGGGATGAATATCCATCAAGTTAGTTTTAGAACACAGAAGCATCAGAGTTTTAGAGGGAAAAAAAAGAGGCAAAAGTGCTCTATGTTGGCTGAGTAGTACTATTAAATTCAGATGCAGGGTTCTATTTAGTTTGGACAGGTCCCAGCCACAGAACAAAGTCAGTCTGTCTTGGTACCATAACTGAATTCTACAAGTTAACAGCTTTTCATGAAAAGCTGTCATTTCAAAATGTCAATCAAATCTGAGCATAAGTGGGAACTCCTGCAGAAATAACCAGCTGCAGGTTTGAAAAACATTTTTCACTGAAAGTGGAAACACAAAAGATGTTTGAAAGGGATCTCTTTTCATTCCTGTAACAGTAGACGGCCATTTTCACAACATCAAGGACAGAAAACAGAGGACAAAATTGCAAATAATGTCTTGAAAGGGCTATTTGCAGGGGTGATGACTGATTCAAGTTACAAATGACAGAATTATTGGCAAATGGGAACTCATTAATATGGAATTGTTTGTTTCTCATTAAGTGATCATAGTCTTAGACCATTTTTTTAATTGCACGTGAATGCCATACAGAATGAAATGCAGTCTCAAATATTTTCAACTTCTTAACAGTAATTGATGATGGTATTCCTGACTTTTATGGGGGGGAAATCTACCAGCTACAGCTTATGAACACATAAAAAAGAAATATAACTTCATATTTCACAATACCAAAGATAATAAAAATACTATGCATTAAAATAACACCTTTCTTTCAAGAAAAGTCCCTTGAAAACAATTATATAATAAAGTGAGATGAAATAATAGAGCACTTAATATGATATAAGATGAGAGTTTATGGGGAAGAAAGTTAGAACTCACTCAGGGAGATAGATGCACATGAGAAAAGAAAACACTGCATATGACCTGCCACCATGCCATATCTTTAGGGGCAGGCAACAGCATAAAGATTAGCCAGAAAATAGGTTTTTAAAATTGTTCCAACCTTAAGAAAGTGGTATAACACACAAATATAACTCCAAACATTTTCTTTCTTTTCTTTCTTTTCTTTTTTTTTGAGGTACCCGGGCTGGGGATTGAACCCGGGACCTCATGTGTAGGAAGCTGGCACTCAACCACTGAGCCACATCGGCTCCCCATCAAACATTTTCTTTTTATATCACACACTTCAACAAATCTTTTTTTATTTGTTGCCAGCTAACATGAAAATTAAAGTTCATAGAAAGGATGACTCCTGTCAACACCAATGCAATTGTCTGTCTATAGAGTAGAGATATCAATGTTGGTTTTCCTTTGTAGAAATGAAAAGTAAAATCAAAACTGTAGTTTAAAAGACAGTACCCATACCATAAAGTTCTTTTCAAATTTTGGGAGCACCCAGTTAGTCAATTTTTAAAATTTATTTTGAAGATTTTTAAAGACTGGTGTGAGTTTTGTTTAAATGTTTATTATATCCCATATTGTTATTGCTCAAATATGAAGAACAAAAATAGAAATCAGAAATTAGATTCCCCTCTACCACTCTTTTTAAAATATATTTTTATTTTTTCTAAAAGATACTTGGATTACATAAAATGCTACATAAAAAAATATAAGGGATTCCCATATGCCTCACTCCCCACACCTCCCACTTTTCCCCACATTAACAACTTCTTTCATTAGTGTGGCACATTCATTGCAATTGATGAACACATATTGGAGCACTGCCACTAAGGATGGACTATAGCTTACATTGTAGTTTACACTCTCTCCCACTCAATTCTGTAGGTTATGGCAGGATATATAATGGCCTGTATCTGTCGCTGCAATGTCATTCCAGACAATTCCAAGTCCCGAAAGTGCCCCCATATTACACCTCTTTTTCCCTCTCCCTGCCTTCAGCACCTCCAGTGGCCACTGTACCACTCTTAAATAAATGTGACAAACTGTTCAAGCCAAAAAGTGCTTTTATATAGTATGGATAATGCAGGGACACTGGAATCTGTCTTCCTTTATTCACATATACACACACACAAAAGCCAACTTCTCTCATTTTCAGAAATGTGGACTTTCTCTGTTTTGTTGACACAAAAATTTGCCACATCTAACTCAACTGCAGATTTATTTGGTTTTAGTAGGCATGGTCTAATTAACATACTCATTCCTTGGCCAAATTGTTCTTCTCTGGATTCACACACCTTTATCTACCTGGGAATCTGTCTTCGACTAGTAATCGGCAACAGCAGAGGCCCCAAACAAGTATCAAGTAATATTTCTCATATTTATATATAAAGTGAAGCAAGCAGAAATATAATAAATCTCACTATTCTCCCTTAATCTATCCTAAACAGCCACATCTCATGTTCAGTTATATACCAATCACATTCTTCATTAAAAAACAAATTACTCTTCATTATAATTTGAGTAATCAAATTCAGTGTTGTATATGTGTTTCCAAATATGAGTTAGTTAAGTCTTGTCACAATGTCTTTTGCTTTATGTTAAGAACTTTTCACTTAGTACTGTAGTAGTCACAGCTCTTCCTAAGAGAACAGCCAATATTTAGTTTTAAATGTTTTTAATTCTTGCATTTGAACAGCTGTATAAGGTTGAGACCTGTTTTTAAAAAATAGCAATGGTAGCAGACATGAGTTGGTTACTAGTTGTCACCCAAAGATAGCATTACTTTTGCTGAGGTATTACAAATGCAAATGGTTAATGTGGTATAAACTATATACTTGGTTTTAGTTAGAATGTCTAAAGCCATCACACAAGGCATTCATCTGCATTCTCTGTTTATGGGAATGAAATATGTAGTCATTTGAAGTCCACAATATGTATACTGTGTTTATAATAACTGCAGATTTTACAAGCACATTATTCTTTCCATTAGGATTAAAACCTCACCGAATAGCAATTTGTGAAAGAATTCTAG
>JAQZBX010024581.1:0-30327 GCA_029593785.1 Cabassous unicinctus
AGATGAAAAAGAAACAAGAAAAAGCTGGAGTCAGGGGACCCTCCATTCAAGGGGAGGAGAGTGCCACTGCATAAAACATCATGACTTTTATTTAGCTTTAGAACAAAGAAAATATGTGTGCGCATGTGCAAAGGTAATAGATACGTGACGGGTTATCCATTACTAAAGTTAGCAAGTTTTTAGGGTTAATGGTTCAGGGCTCCTTACATTCCTGCATGTACCAGACCTTGTTAATCATTATCTGACATATACCAGATGCACTCCTTGAAGCACAGAATGCTTCTCCACCAGGCTCATACCAGCTCTTATCTTAGTATCCTGAGATAAGAGATGCCTGTCCCAAACATACCAAGGAGGCCTGCTTTCTGTCAGTAGTCATGGCCTTTAATTGAACTCCTTCAATTTCCTTTCTCTTCATTTTTACACTTGTTACAGTATTTAAAATGCAATAAATTATTCAAATTCTTGGATAATTTGTATTAAAACTGTAATAGAGGAAAGTTGTAAAGGTAAGCATGGATAATACATCCATATAATGTGACATCCATTAAATTTTACTGAGATAGTTTGATCAAATTTCCTCTAAAAATTTCAACTATATACCTGGAACTGCAGTTTTACTTTACTAATCAAGTGTTTATTGAAGTAAGAATGTTTTATTCATTTTACAAATATTTGATTTACTACTTTAAACTTTTACAATATATATTAGATGTATTTTTCACATTCATGTGATTTTATTCTTTTAATTAATACTAAGATTTTCTTTGTACAATTGTATTTGGTTACTCTCCTAAATGATTTTTCAATGATTAAAATAATGTTCAACATCTGTTTCATGGTTAAAATGTTTAACAACTTTTCACCAGATCATCACCGTTCAATAATTCATTCAAATAATTAAAATGTGCTTTATCTTCCTCTACATCTTGAATTTTATGCTAATACTAACTTGTAAATAATATCATATAAAATATTGTAATATGATTCATTTGTGTTCTGACCTGTATGTGATTTAGAATCTATATTTATTGCAAATTTTTTTTCTGTTTGCCATTAAAGATGTCTTTAATAAGCATTTTCTTTTTAATAATATATTCTTTTACTAATCTGTCATCTTGTATATGCATTATGACTTTTCTTATATTTATAACTCTTTACATTTTATGGTTTTTTTTATGAACAGATACAACCTAGCTTTCATTTATGTACATTTTTATGGTTCAGAAAATATATGCTGTTTGTTGGTGATGGCAATGGTGTTCAAAAAATGCTTTAATTTTCAGATAATTATAATTTAAATAAGTTTTAATTAAATACAGACTACCCTATCATCTTATAATGTATTTTAGAAAGCATTTATGATGTTGTTAAATAAATATAATGTAAATTTTGGACAATATGAAAATATTAGACTATTACATTGTTCCTCTTTTATCCCTCTATCAGTGCATTTCATATTTTATGAAAGATTTGGTCTTACATAAAATAAGTATTTTGCTTATTGGGGTATGTTAATATTATATGTATTGTAAATGTTGAACTCTTTAAATAATGATAAATAAGAGTGGAATAGAACAAGACAAAATATGAAAATTAATTTTTATTTGCAAATGATTTATGTTATATAATAACAGTAGAAATAGGTTCTATTATCTGAGCAACTATGGAGTGCCAGACAATATTCAAAGGGCATTAGGTATATAAAAAACATAATTTACCATCACAAGATAATTCTCAGGTTAACCATCGCACAAATTTAAGAATAAAAACTTTTACAAGAGCTCCAGATCCAATATGATCTTGAATTATCTAAAATTTAATCACAGGTAATGGAAAGCCTTCTTCCTACTTGTTCAGGAAATGATCAAGAATAATCCTTTAATTTCCTCTATGTCAAACACCTCACATCCAGTCCACCAACATTTCACATTGGTTCTATATAGAAGAATATACTTGGAGAGTGTCTGTTTCTCAACACCTCTTCTGCCTCCACCTTGGTCAAAAGACTCATCAAATCAGTCTTTAAATTATACCTGAAGCCTTCCAGATTGACTCCTATTTTTCTGCTTTATTCCCTTTGAGTTTAATCTAAATTTAGGGGCCAGAATATTATGTTAAAATGTAAAGTGTTTTATGTGACTTTTCTCACAAAATGTACAAGACTTCCCATTACACAAATTTATAAATCAAAACTTTTACAAGAGCTTCCAGATTTAACATGATTTGCCCCTCATCCTTACTTCTATGAGCTCATGATTAATTTTTAAGTCTGTCCTGCTCACTTTGGAGCAGCCATGCTGGCCGCCTCACACTTCCCTGTACACATTAGTCCTGATGTTGCCTGGAATTGTTGCATTTTTTTCTCCTTCCTGAAATCCCTTTCCCCCTGATAATTGCATTTATCTTTTCTCTTAAGAACATTCTGACCACTGTATTTAAAATTTCATCTGCCCCATCCCTCATCAATCTTGCATTTGCTTTCCGCAGCAGTTACCCTATCTAATATTCTATGTATTTTGTTTAACTTTTATTTCCATTCTATCTTCCTCCCATCTAGAAGTTCTATGGACAGAAGATTATTACAAATTAGGTTCAATCGTCTATTGCCAATACCTAGAACAGTGAATCAAAAAATGTATTTTTATGGCTGAATTTTACAGATGGTAAAACTGGGGCACAGACAGATGACAGAAATTGTTCATGATGAATTGACAGCTTCGAGGACAAGCTCACATTTGAACCAAGACAGTCTAACTTTAAAGGTCACATTCTTCATCACCACACTATGATACGACTGATTTTCTTCAAAAGTATAATACTCTTATACACTCTTTTCAAAGGTTTTACACCTATAGGAATTCAATTAGTGATAAAAACATGTCTAAATTGAGGTACAGATTTCAATCTATCACACTCCTCTGGTGGAAACAAGAGACACAGCCTTCCCATATACAAAATATATTCACTCATCAGAATATCCCAAAATCCTTAATAATTTCAGAAATAACTCTTATTACAAAGACTCTTCAAAAACTATAATTTAAACTGCAGTCCATGGTTAGTAGCAATGCTTCAATATGGGTTTGAGGCAAGCTAATTTAGGGAATGAAAAGATGAATCTGGGACCTGGCAGAAATGTGGTTGTGAAACATGTGGCCATAGAATTCTACCTAGAAATCCTCTGAGAGAAAGACCACCACCAGGAAACTGCTGGAAGAACCAAAAAGAATCCTCCATTCAAATGAGATTTCATCTTGGATCAAGGAAAAGCCATGTATATTTTCAAGGGGACTTATCATTGCCTCCTCAGGGAATTGACAGGTGGGGTACTCAATCAAAACAACAACTAGGACCCCTCCACCAAACATCATCAAGTGGGAGGAATAATCAATGGTTTGAAAAGTAAGGGCATAAGTTAATTGATCCCTTTTTTCTCCTTCTTTGTCTGGACCAGCCTGAAATTATACCTGGGACCCAAAATCTGTTTTTTTTTTCCCATTTCTATTTTCTTCTCTAATTTCCTTAATAAAAAAGCTCTCCTAAATAAACTGACAAGTTCTTAAATTCTTTCATGTAAAATAACCAGGAACCTAGAGGAAATCTGTCAACATATATCTGGTATGAGAGCCAGGAGGAGTAAGTAAACTTCCTCAATCCCTGAGAGGACTGGTAAGTAAGTCTATGAATTACAGCCTTTATAATGCCCTCTTTTAATTAACCACTTGAAACAGGTTACCCTACAGGCTCCCACAGGACATAACCCCTGGTTGAGGGTGGGGGTCAGGATGTGGGACAACTCTGTATCTGTGCCATGTGCCCAGGTTTGTTGGACCTGACCCCAGCTGGGTATGGGGAGGCACAGGGTAGGGGCTCAAATTAGAACCCTCCCAAGACAGAAAGTTCCTAGGCTGAGCTCTGGGGGCAGCAGATATTCCTTTTCCAGCCTGAAAGGGGCATCTCCTCTCTAAAGCCCTAGGCTTTTTAGCAGCCTCTGGCCTTGCTCTCAATGCTGGCTGCCACCACCTTCTCTTGTTGTCACCCCTTGGTGGCAGTGGCAATGGCAGAGAGCTGTGGGCTTGTGGTCCCTGTGTGAACACACCTTGGATCACCTTCCTACCAACCACACTGGGCTGCCTGGTCTGGGATGAGTGGAAGGCAGCAGCAGGCAAGACCAAAGTGGGTGCCACAGGTAGTCCGTGTTCCCTTTCCTAGGGGACTTACATATAGAGGCTGTATCTGCATTCATAACTCACCTCAACTTCACATTTAATCTTCCAACTACTGAATTTCTCATTTCAGATTTTTAAAATGCTTTAGAATGTCCTGAAAACTGAAAATGCATTTGCTAGTGAAGTTTTGCTCCCAACCACCCCACAGAGCAGGAGCTTATTGCATCAGGACCCCCAAGGCCTGTTGGCCAGAACAATTGATCTTTACTCTCTCAATGAGCTTAATGTCTGGTTTAGCTGTAAAACTCCCAGGTAGGGCCATAAAGCAAAACTGCTTCCTAAGATTCTGTAAGAAGAGATGAAAAGAAAAGAGGAAATCCAGGTCTAGAGTTAATTAGCTAATTAATTAACAGCATAGAAGAAACTAGTCATGACTTAGAAGTTATAAGACAGCGAATGGACATTTTTGCCACTGTAGTGCTGCAAAATCACAGGACACATAACATGCTAACAACAGCAAAAGGAGGAACATGTCTGTTCCTTAAGGAGGAATTCTAGCTCTATTTAATTCCTCTATTTAAGAGGAATCACTCTTAAATAGTCCTAAACAGCATTCAAAACCTGCAAAACAAAGCCCACGAACTTGGTAGGATTCAGCCTGTGCAGGTTCCTGGCCTTTCCTACTCTTGTGGTCCAATATCCTTTTAGTGGGGCCTATGTTCAAAATTCTAATTAAGTTTGCTCTTCCAAGAATCAATGCTTTGTTAGCCATATGAGGATTTCATCCAGCTCCAACCATTGTGCCAGATTCATCTTCCTCCAACCACAATAGAGTAGCAAGAGTGTTTTACAGCTTGTAAGGTACATCCTACTGCCCCTAACCAGCAAGAAGTAATTACAGAAGAAAGACCCTTGTCCCTCAACACCCCCTTAAGAATTCCCCCTCTGAGGGGGGAGCTGAAGCAGGCTAGTTTAGGGAATGAAAAGCCAAATCTGGGACCTGGCAGAAAAACTTGGCTATGAAACATGTGGCCATAAAAGTCCACATGGAAATCCTCTGAGAGAAAGGGCCCTGCCACTAGAAAGCAGCTGGAAGAACCTGGAATAATTTTCCATTTAGAATCAAATTTCATCTGGGATCAAAGAAAAGCCCCAGATATTCTCAAGAGGCCTTATCATTGGGCCCCCTCCCTGGGAAATTAATGGGTGGAGTAATCAATCAAAACAGTAAACAACTGGGACCCCTCCACAAAACATTAGCAAGTTGGAGGAATAATTAATGGTTAAAAAGCAAGCACAGAAGGTAAATCATCTCTTTTTTCTTCTCTGCCTGTAACAGCCCGCAAGTATACCTGGAACCCATAATCTTTATTTTCTATTATTTCTCTTCTCTTCTCATTTCCTTAATAAATGACTGGTCTAACTAAACTGACATGTTCTTAAACTCTTTTATGTAACATAGCCAAGAACATAAAGGGAATCCTACAACAGGTTAATCAATTGTAAAAAATGTACCACACTAATGAATGATGTTGTTCATGTGGGAAAGTGTGAGAGGAGGATGGAGTGGGGCATATGGGAAAACCTTATATTTTTATGTAACATTTAAGTAATCTGAAGCTTCTCTAAATTAGTTAATTTAAAAAATTTTAAAAGAAAAAAAATCAGTTCTGGGCATTTTCAATCATGGGGCAAAATTCCTCTATAGTCTGTGGATTTGTGAACCCTTGAAAAATTATATGATTCCAAAATATAATGTTGGAGAAGGCACGGAATAAACATTTTAATTACGGAGGAGAGGAATTGGAAGAAAAAGGAATCAAGTTTCCCAAGCAAGTTTGAAATCCAGCAGGGCAAACTACATTAGAATTTAATTTCTGAGTTATCTGTGGATAGATGCTTTGTCCTCAGGGCCTGCTTCAGTGGCAGCCCCACTCTTTCCAAACACCTGGACTCTGGTTCTGCCTTCTGCAAACAATAGGGATTCAGTCCCACCCTGTCCAAGAATTGGAATAGAGTAAGGGTCTTTTTGATGGCTGGGGTATAAAACAAACCCTCTTACTTTTGAGTGGCAGCTGAACTTTCCCTGAATATCTTGACATTAGACCCAGTAGGACCCAGCCCCTGCAAGTCTGGAGTTTAATTATAATCCTTTTATCTCCCCATGTTTAAATGTGGTGGGTATTCTGACTTTGTAAAGGAGATACAGACATAGCTAAGAAATGGGTTAAGGTAGCTCTTCCAGTTTCATGATCAATCACTCTAGATTTCTTATGAAGGTCCTAAAACATTTTCCTAGCATAGAGTTACTGTAACTCTTGTAGGTAAACCCATTCAAAGTAAGTTAGTTCACTTCGTGCTAAGAGCTAAGAAAGTAATGTCTATACATAAAAGATCACAGAAGGGTTACAATGGGGCCTACAGAGGACCATTGGTGGGGGACGTCTGGGATGGAGGATTCATGAGAGTAAGTTCATCTGAATATACATGAAAGATATATAAAATTGCTCAAATGATAGAGGGATGGGGCATGGTTACAGTGGGTAGACAATCACTCAATAATTGAGGGAATGCTGAATTCCCAGCCTGGAGAGCTCTGCTACATTCTCCAAGGAAGCAGCAACAGTCTTCTGAGTGCAGGGGGAGTGTCTGTCAAAAGAGGATGGCCCACGGTTGGGTTCTTGTTATTGATGACTAGCCTTATGAGTCTTTGCTCTTCTAATTGAAACTTGGCCTACTGTTATAGGGAGCCTAAGGGTTGCCATCTGTGAGCCTCCTTGTTGCTCAAATGTGGCCTGTCTCTAAGCCAAACTCAGCATATGAATGCACTACATTCCCCCCAATGTGGGACATGACTCCCGGGGATGAGCCTCCCTGGCAATGAGGGACTAATACCAAGTGCCAACTGGAAACCTCATTTGAAAAAGAAAAAAAAAAACTTGAATAAAAGGAGGAAAGGGTAAAGACAAATGAGTTCATGTGGCTAAGAGACTTCGAAGAGAGTCAGGAGGTCATCCCAGAGGTAACGCTTATGCACACCTCAGTAGGATCTCATAGAATGCCAAAGTGGATATCACCCCACACAGAGGGACTCCTGAGGACTCTGTAGACACCCAGGTCCTATATAAGGGGGGATAGCTCGAGAGATTGATGCCTTATCAGTGGGCTCTAATTTGGAATCTGTGCTCCTGAGAGTGACAGAGGTGGACTCAAATAAGTCCTCCCTGCACATCGTCCATCAGTCCCTTCTATTCAAACCTATATGTGAGGCTGGAGTTTGTAGGTGTACTTCCAGAGACTGGAGTCTCTGGCCTGGCTATGTGCCAGGTGTGCCTGGAATCTCGGTGGAGCTGCAACTCCTACTCTACAGCTCAATGGACTCACCCAAGTCACCTGGTGAGGAGACAATTATGGACAACGGGCATCCCAGGGAATGGAGAGAGCCTGCAGCTGAAGGCAGGATAATCCCATCCACCATATCCATGGGATATAAGCCCACTCTCACTTGGAGATGGAGTGGACATCACCATTCCAGTCCCCTCAGGATTGGGGGAAGAGCTATTGACTAGAGTGGACTTATTGGTATTCTGTTGTAGACATATTGGGATTCAAGCAGTGGAAGAAATTTTAACAGTGAGGTGAAGCCAGTGGCCACTAGATGCTTTCAGGGTGGGGAGGGGAATGACAGTTGTAATACAGGGGATTTTTCAGGACTTGGGGGTTGTCCTGAGTGGTGTTGTGGTGACAGATTTTGGCCATTTTAGAGCAGCATATACCGTGCAGAACTGTGTGGGAGAGAGTGTGGCCTGTGATGTGAACTGTGGTCTATGCTTAGTGGCAAAGCCCCAGCATGTGTATATTCTTTGCAGATGATGGGCCACACCAATGAAAGAGGTTTATGTGAGATGTTATGGGAGGTATGGGAGGTGGAGATCACTGAATCCTTGTAATTTTTTTGTAACATTTATGTAATCTAAGCATCTATTAAAATATATATGAATAAAAAGATAAATTTGATAAAGCTCTTTTAAAATAAAATTAGTTGATGTGTGTGTGATTGTATGTGTATTTGTGTGTTTGTGTAATCCTTATCTCTTTCCAAAAAGACTTTGAACTCCTTGAGAAAGGAGTTTGCTTAATCATATCTGTGTTCTTCACAGCCTCTAGCAAATGTATACGGTACAAAATATACAAGTAAATATTTATCACATTATGGAAAATTTATAGCTATGTATTTATAGATGCATGAATTTATGCACACATGCAATATAATGATGATTTTATTTTGTTTGTATTTATTTGGGAAAAAACAGTGGTAATTCATCAAGGTCAAGGATGCTACCCAATTCATGTTTAACCTTTTTTCTGTTGTATACTTGTTTCTGTTCAAAACATGACAGCTTAATTGAAAATTCTATTTCTATAATTCTTTTCCAAACAGTCCCTATGTATATATTAAATAAGGTATATTAATTTATAGACATAGTCCTGAAATCATATATTTTTGAATAATTAGAATAAGCAAATAAATATATACAGAGTTATACCTTGTATATATGACTTAACTACTTAGAGTCAACTGGTTAGGAAGTTCACATATATCATATACCATATATCATGAACAAACCTCTGATAAAAATAGAGTCTTTAGTCTTCAGAGTGGACTGACTGAAGTTAGCTTATGTGATGAGATCTGTGTATCATTACACATATTTGCATTTGTTTTTGCATTTTCTTTTTTACTCTTATCCATTTTACAAGGTTCTGACTTCTGCCAACTTCATTTAGCAATCTAATAATTTATCTTATACCATTGTGTAAGAGATAACTTATGAAATTTAATACTGCATTATTTTTAGAATATAATGAGGCTACATCCCAGCTATTCATTCATGCAGAAACTAAAGTGTTCACATATTGCACCCATTTTCAAAACCATACACCCATGTGTCATTTCTTACAACTGAGGAAAGAAAATTGTTGTGGAGCAAATGTGAATCCTCATCTGATGCTCACTGTCAATTAAGTGACACTGGGTTTTGAGAGAAGAAAGAGATTATTTAGCAAAGGTAAGCTTCCTGGGAGACAGGAAAACTCTTCTTAGATCTGACTTTCCCTAAGTTACAAGAGTAAAAGCATTTTATTGGTTTCTTGGTGGGTGGCAAGGTGGGTGGTATTAGGGGTGGCATGGGTTGATTGGAGAGATCTGGGGCATGGCTATCCTGCACATGCATTGTTTTGGGTTATGCTTTAACGTGCTTTTACATACATGGCATATTCAAAAAATGTTATTAAAATCCTGCCCAGAGGGGGAAGATTTGTGATTGCAATCAGAAAAAGTTAACTTTAGAGCAAGTTTCTTTTTCTGCAATTGCTCTCTAAGCTAGTTTAGTCCAAAAGGAGAAAAACAAGATTTTGTGGCCAATGGTAAGATTCTTTCCACATTGAGTAGATTTTGCACACTTTGCAAAAATCATTAGCCCATAGATAAGAATGTTTATTTCTGAACTCCCATTTCAATTCTATTAATCTTTTTGTCTACCCTTGTGCCAAAATCATGATGATTTGATTACTGTAGCCTGGTAGTAAATTTTAAAATTGGGAAATATTAGGGCTCCAACAAACATGTTTGGTTTTGTTGTTTTTTTGATGTTTTTAGCTATGTGTTCCTTTATCCTTCCATACAAATTTGCACATTGCCTTTTCCATTTATACTAAGATGTCTTTTGGAATTTTGTTTGAGATTACATTGGGCCTATAAATCTCTGGGTAGAAATGACAACTTACTAATGGTCTTCAAATCCATGAATGTGGAATATCTTTTCATTTATTTAGGTCCTATATGAGAAATTTTATCAATGTTTTGCAGTTTTTTGGTGGGTAACATCTCTACAAACTTGCTAAACTTAATCCTAATTACTTGATGTTTACTAGTTTAGTATCTTTAATTTTATTCTTGATTTCCTCTTAATATTTTTCATTACTAATCTATAGAAATTTCTGATTTTTTTTGTTAATATTGTTCTCTCCACTTTGCTGAATTAATTATTAGTTCTTTGCTTTTTTGTGGGTTTTTGAGAATTTTCTATATATAGGATCATGTCATCTTTAATCAGAGAAAGTTTATATTTCTTCCCTTCCAATTTGTATGCATTTATTTCATTTTCTATCTGAATTACTTTGGCTAGAACTGACACAACAATGTTGAATAATATTAGTGACAGTGGGCATCCTGGTCTTAACCCTGAGTATGATGCTAGGTGTGGGATTTTCAAATACGACCTTTATCATTTTGAGTAAATTTCCTACTATTCATAGTTTTTGAGTGTTTTTATAATAAATGTGTTGGATTTTGCCAAATGACTTTCCTGCAACAATTTAGATGGTCATGATTTTATTTTCTTTGTTTTTGTATTTTATTTTACTTCATTTTTTAGGGACAGTCTTTAACAAACCATATTGCTTTTCTCTTGCTACTTTCAGAACTCTCTCCTTGTCTTTGCATTCTACCATTTTGCTACATTGTGTTTGGGCATGGTTCTACTCAAGTTTATCCTGTTTGTTGTTCTTGTTCTCCTTCAATGTGAGTGTGGTTCTTTCATTAAAGTAGATGAGATTTTTTATTGTTTAAATATTCCTCCTGCCCTTTCTCTCTTTTTTCTTCTTAGAATCCTGTTATGACAATATTCATATTCTTGAGGGTGTCCTGTGTGTCTCTTAGGCTGTGTTCATTTTTTCTTACCTAGTTTTTTTCCTCCTCTTCAGCCTGAATCATTTCTAGTGTAGTGTTTTTTATTTCATTGATTCTTTCTACTGTATATCCAACATCTGTTATTTTTAATGAGAAGTGAATTTAACTTATTCCTTTCAATAGGCCATAATTTCTGATGTTTTGTCTTGCAAACTTTTTTACACAATGTACAGTATACTATTTCAGTGTTTTAACCACAGGATTTAGTCCCTGAGTTGTCTGTTTATTAAGTTTGTACCAAGCTAGTTAAATGACAAATATGTCATAGAGTGTCAGTAGCCAAGGAAAAACAAATAATGCAGAAAACAACTCTCACTCTCTTTGAAAACTGTCTCTAGGTAAGCTGGTGCACTAATCAGTTTAGCTTCCCTACCAAGAATATCAGCTTGAATCAAAAGTATGGGGTCCTCTCTTTCACTGAGCCTGTCTTGTCATGGAATTGTTTTGGGGGCCTTATAAATTTCCCAGTTTACTGGAATTGGAATGTCTACCTGTCATAATTAGACACATGTGTCAACTTAGCTCAGCAATGGTGCCCAGTTTTGTCAAGCAGGCACTGGCATAAATGTTATTGTGATGCCACTTCATAAGCTTAAATCATCAGTAAGTTGATTGCATCTATAGCTGATTACATCTACAGTAAACTGTGGAAATTGCCTTCAGCAATGAAAGATGTCTATTCCAATTTGTTGAAGGCCTAAAAGAACATGTGATGATTCCAAAAGTCCAAAGAGAGAATTTCCATCTCTACTTCATCCAGCCAGCTTCTCCTGGAAAATTCATTGAAAAGTTTCATCAGAAATCACAGCTTGCAGTTGGCTTTATAGAATTTGGACTAGTGCTTCCCCACAGTCATATTAGTCAAATTTATAAAATCTCATAATATTTTCAGTATCTACTTGATTGTTCTGATTCTCTAAAGAACCCTGACTAATACAGCTTGGTATGAGGACTTGTTCTTGAGAAACAAGATCTTAAAAATGGGATGTCTAAATTGGTCCTTGGGTTTTTGCAATTGGCTCTTGTATTAGTCAGCCAAAAGGGTGTGCAAAAAACCAGAAATCTGTTGGCTTTTATAAAGGTTATTTTTTGGGGGTAGTACCTTACAGTTACCAGGGTATAAAGCCTAAGTTACTTCCCTCACCAAAGTCTGTTGTCATGTGTTGGAGCAAGATGGCTATTGACATCTGCAAAGTTTCAGTCTTTCTCTTCCTCTTTAGGCTTCATGGTCCAAGCTTCTTTAAATATGAGCTTTAAGCTGGGATCTGCCATGCCAATGGAGGCATCTCTATTACTCTGTGTTCTTCTCCAGTGTGTTTACTTCACAGGGCTCTAGCGTTAAAATTCCAAATAACTCCTCTATAGTGTAGTTTTCTCTGTGAGTTTCCCCTTGGTTTGCAGGGACTCAATGTCCTACTGATGTGACCCAATCAAAGCCCTAATCATAATTTAATCAAGCAAAAGTGAAACCTCTGAATCCAATACAATATAAAATGCCAAGAGGAACAGACCAGTTTACAAACATTAACCAATATCTATATTTGAAATTCATAAACAATGTCAATCTGCTGCACTCCACCCTCTGAATTCCAAAAAGACATTACAATATTCAAAAAACCTTATGTCAATAGCAATACTAAGTACAAAATCATATCACAATCAGTTAATAGAAATACGGTTGTTCTTGGGGAAAAGTCCAGTCTGGCTGTATAACTCTGAAACTTATAAAACCATTTATCTGCTTCCAATACACAAATAGACAAAGGAAAAAAACTAGCATTACCATAAGGAGAAATTGGGAGGGAAACATGAGTCATGGGCCCACTACAGTTCTGAAAACCTGCAGGGTATGCTTCATTAGATTTTAAAGTCTGAGAGTCTTTTTTTAAGATGATGGTTTCTTCTCCCTGAAGGCCCATAGGGAGCCACCCTATCCAAAGGCTTGTCTAATGGCCATCTTCTTGGTTCCACCCTCATCAAGCATCTGGTTGGTGACTGAGCTCAAGATCTCATCCTCCAAGAATGCTGGGGTGATTGCCACACTTTACCCAATCTTTGGGTTAGAGTCTTAACCGCCCTCCCGCCCCAGTACAGTGAAGTGGAGACAACATTCTCCCTAACTTTGGCATACAGGCCCAGAGTAAAAAGTTGGTGATCTGACCTTCCCTAATCCATGGGAGAGAGGCCCACCCTTCTCAGACATATTAGGTGGTGAACTTAACCTCCCTATCCTTGGGGAATATGTTCCACCCACTCTGTACTCTGTGACAGCAACACTCTCCCTGAATTTCAGGCAGGAACATCTGCCCTCTTCAACTGCCAGGGCAAACTCATCCTCTCTGTACACATGGATGGGGTTCTTCTCTTGGCCTGAGGAGATGTCAGCTTCCATGGTTTTCCTCTTAAAGATGTTTCCCCTTCAGTCTCTCCCACCTATGTACTTTATAGTCCAAGCTGACAGAGGTTTTGTTCATACAGCTCCTTCAAAAAACTTGTTAGTTTTTCATGCAAGAAGCAAGGGTCCAAGCCACCAGACAGTAAGACTTTCCACAAGTCATTCCTATATAACTGAATTTTCAATCCTGATTTACAAGTTTCAAGTTTAGTTAAGTCTTCAAATGGAGCACTGTCATCTGGGGGCTTGATTTCCAAAGGCTTGGAATTTCCAGAATCAGTTTCTGGTTTCTTTGTGCCCAGCAATTCAGTTTTCAGCTTATATCTCTCATCTAGCATTTTAATATAAGCTGCCAGGAGAAGCCAATCCACCTTCCCCAAATTTACTTTGGAAAGTTCTTCAGCTAAATGTGCAGATTTGCCATTTTCAAATTCTGCCTTCCATAAAACATCAGTAATAAATCTTGCTAAGTTCTTTGCAATTTTAAAAGACAGATCAACTTTCCTCCAGTTTCCAATCATAGTTTCATCATTTACTTCTAAGGCTTCACAAAAAGTCTCTTTAGCATTCATATTACTAACAACAGTCTCTTCAAAGCAATCTAGGCATTTTCCATCAATCATCTAACAATTCCTCCAAAAAATAACCCTTATACGTTGATAAAACTGTTCCATCATGTTAGTATTTTCAAAAGCATGACCCCACTTCAGTATTAGTCAGCCAAAAGGGTGCTGGTGCAAAATACCAGAAATATGTTGGCTTTTATAAAGGGTATTTATTTAGGGTAGAAGCTTACAGTTACCAGGCCATAAACCATAAGTTACTTCCCTCATCAAAGACCGTTATCATTTATTGGAGCAAGGTGGCTGCTGATGTCTGCAAGGGTTCCACCTTCCTCTTCATCTTGAGGCTTGTGGTTCCAACTTCTTCCAATACCAGCTGTAGGCTGGGATAAGTCTCTTCTCTCTCCCAAGGCATGTTTCTCTCTGGGATCAGATGTTCTGTTCTCTCCACAAAGTCAGCTATAAGCTATCAGGCTCTCTCTCTTCCCAAGGCCTCTGTCATGTCTATGGAACCATCTCTATTCCTTTACCCAAGCCAGGTCACAGATTCCCTGGCCATCCTGGGGTAGGCACTGGTAGTCATTGGTGCCACAGACCCAGATGGTAGAGATTGTGGTGCATCAGTCAGGCTCATTGAGTAGGTGGGTGGTGTTACAGTTAGCCCTTCCAAGAGGGAGGATCATTGAAGGAGACCTGGTAGTTATGTTTAATAAGGTGAGATTTACAGGGTGACTGGTTTCTATGCTACACCCTGCCAGGATGGGGATTTTCTGTAGGAGATATGGAGATGTTGGGACTCCCTTCCAAGGAGTGGTGGCACCTACCAGCAAGATCCAAGAGTGGCAGAATCCTCCACCAGAAGTCTGAGATTTCCTTTGAAGTCCTGGAAATTTGGGGTTGGCCCTCCAAATATAATTTCAAAGGGTAAATAACCTGTGCGTCCTGGGGTACACCTAACTCAGAGAAGGGTTAAGGAAAGTAAGTCTACCCAGGGGAGACCAGTTTCTTGGCAGAATTTGTCTAGGGTGGCTTTGAGGGTTTGATTCATGTGTTCAAATTTCCCTGAACTCTGAGGCCTGTATGGAAGTATGAAACTTCCACTTGATTCCTAGCATTTTTGCTAGCTCTTGGACTATGGCAGCCATGAAAGCCAGGCCATTGTCACTTCCAATAGACAGTGGCAGCCCATGTTGGGGAATGACTTCTCTTAAGTAAATCCTTAGTCACTTCTCTTTTCTTTTTGGTGCAAGTGGGGAAAGCTTCAACCTAACCTGAAAAGGTGTATATCATCACCAACAGATATTTGTGCCCCTGACTTGGGTTCACTTCTGTGAAGTCTACTGTGAGATCTTCAAAGGGGGGCATGCCTGTGTGCTGGACACCTTCTGGAAGATGGGGGCTTTGCAAAAGGTTGTTTTTGACACAAACTTGGCACTGGCTGCTGATGTTGGCACAAAAAGAAGCTAGTCGTGCTATGTAGTAGTATCTCCTGGGCAAGACTTCTAGCGCAGTTTTCCATAGGTGGGTGAATTTGGGTACTGCTGGATGAGGGCATGAGTGGCTCCCTTTGGGACAAAAATCCAGTCATCCAGGAGCAGCCAAGTTCCTTCAGGGGTTTGGCTTCCCCCTTCTCTTTTAGCCCATTCCTTTTCTTCCTGGGTATAGCTTAGTTGATTAGTTTCTTTTCCTAAGAGGGAGAGCTGTGGTGTCAATTCCGGGACTTGTATTCTGTTGGTTCCTTCAGCTGCTTGCCAAGCTGCTTTGTTAGCTAGCCTGTTTCCTTGACTGACCATGTCCATTGCTTTCTGATGTTCCTGGCAGTGGATGACAGCGACTTTGTCTCATTTCCAGATTGTTTCTAACAGTTGGAGGATTTCTCCTTTGTTTTTGATTTCCTTTCCCCCTGCAGTTAGGAGACCTCTTTCTTTATAAATTGCCCTGTGGATATGAATGGCAGCAAATGCATACTTAAAGTCAGTGTAAATGTTTACCGCTTACCCGGTGGCTAACAACAGGGCTCGGGCCAGTGCCCAGAGTTCTGCTCATTGTGTGGACCATCCCCACAGAAGAGATGCCGCTTCCACCACCCATTCGGTAGTGGTGACTGCACATCCAGCAAGCTTTTCCCTGTTTTTAAATAGACTGCTCCCATCTGTAAATAGTGTTTGATCTGGGGAAGGAAGTGGTTTGTCTTGGAGGTTGGGGCAACTGGCATAAACTTCCTCAGCCATTCCAAAATAATCATGCTCAGGAACCCCTTCCTCTTCCAGTAAAATAGTGGCAGGGTTTAGACTGCTCACTGTTTCTATTTCCACTCTGGGGTTTTCATAAAGTAAACTGTGCTAATGTGTGAGCTGGGGATTCAATATACACCAATGCCTGGGTGAGTTCATTAGGGCAGTGACTGCATGTGGCACCATAACATGAATAACCTGTATGAGGGTTAATTTGCTAGCTTCTTTGACGAGGGTTATGGTTGCTGCCAGGGCTTTCAGGCAGGGTGGCCATCCTGCAGCCACGGGGTTCATTTGCTTGGAGAGGTAAGTGATGGGTCTTTGCCAGGGGCTGACTGTTTGCGTGAGAACCCCCAATGTACATTGTTCTTTTCATGCACAAACAGGTTAAAGTTTTGAGTTACATCTGAAAGCCCCAAGGCAGGGGCACGCTGAATTGTCTTTTGATGTTTTGAAAGGGCCTCTGTTGAGCTTCTCCCCAGGCAAAGGTCTCTTTTCCTGGACCTGTCAGAACTCTGTAAAAGGGTTTGCCCATGGCTGCAAACCCAGGAGTTCAGATGCGACAGAACCCTGCAGCCCTGAGGAACTCAAGAAGCTTTCTTTTTGTGGTAGGGGTAGGGATGGTGCAGATCACTTTCCTTTGTTTGGGTCCAATTGTCCAGTGCCCTTGTGTGATACTGAACCCCAGGTACTTGACCTGCTGTTTACAGATTTGGGCCTTTCTCCAAGACACTTTGTACCCAGTCTGTGTTAGAAATTGTAGGAGAGTCTGGGTCCCTCCCCAGCAGTCATCTTCCATCTCCCTGGCAAGTAGGAGGTCATCTATGTATTGCAAGAGGGCACACCTGCAGTCCTCCCGGGGATAGGTGGCCAGATCTGCTGCAAAGCCTTCCCTGTAAAGGGTAGGAGAGTTTTTGAAGCCTTGCAGGAACTGGGTCCAGGTTAGCTGAGTTTTCTGCTGGGTTTTGGGATCTTCCCACTCAAAGGCAAACAGGCTGCCTTGGGTGGGGTGAGGGTGGGGATGAGGGTGCAGCCATAGGCAGAAGAAGATGTCTTTCAGGTCCAGGCAAGTGAACCAGGCAGCTTCAGGTTGCAGTAGTCCTAGCAAAGTATGCAGGTTGGGAACAACTTGATGTAAGGTGAGAGTGGTATTATTAATGGCTCGTAAATCCTGCACTGATTGATATCTGGTCACATCTGGCTTCTTTACTGGTAATAATGGGATGTTCCAGGGTGACTGGCACTCAATTAAGATTCTCTCTTTTCTCAGTTGATCTATGTGTTGGGCCATGCCGAATTGCACTTCGCAGGCGATTGGATACTGCCTCTGCCGGACCGGAACTGCTCCAGGCTTCAGGTCGATGACAATGGGTGCATGGTTCTGTGCCATTCCCAGTGGGGTTTTTTAAGCCCAAACCTGGGGGAAAAGTTCCAGCAGTTTTTCTGGATTCTAACCTGAACTTCCTTCCACATGGAGTCTCCATTCTTTGCTTTGGGTTATGGTGACGAGGAGAGTGAGGTCGGTCCTGAGGCTTAAGCTTGATGGCCCTTCAGGTTTGAAGGTAATCTGGGTTCCCAGTTTGGTTAAGAGGTCCCTACCAAGCAGGGTAACTGGACATTCAGGCAGGTACAGAAATTCATGAGTCACTTTGTGGCCACCAACCTGGCAAGTTCTTGACTGGCAAAAGGGCCATTGGCTTGACTGGCCCCCAGTCGCTCCTATGATATTAATGGTTTTTCTGCTAAAGGGGTGATGGGGATTCTGACCACAGAATATTCAGCACCAGTGTCCACCATGAAAATCATTGACTGGCCCCCAACTTGTAGTTTGACCTTGGGCTCCTTCAGGCCAAGTTCCAGTGATCCCAGTCTCCCCTATTCAAGGTTTAACCCTGCTAGCCCGATCAGATGGTCTTGGGGCTCAAGTCGTTATTTCCCTTTAGGGATATTCCCTCTATGTGCCTGAGTGTTTTGGGGGCACTCATTTTTCCAATGTCCACTTTTTTGTAGTAGGCACATTTGTTTCTGGCCAGGGACACCCTTCTGGTACTTGTACCCCCTTTTTGAGGTGGCCCTTCTCATCTGGTGGGGTCAAGATTTCCCAAGGCTGCTGCCAGGAAAGAGGCTTGATGTTTTATTCACTTCATGGCTTCTCATTTGGTGGCTTCATTTCAATTGACAAATACTTTGTTGGCGACTTCAAGGAGTTGAGAGATGTTCATCCCCATGAACCCTTCTAATTTGGGGAGTTTTCTTTTAATGTGCATTGCTGCCTGCTCAACAATGGTGGCATTCACCATCCTCTGGTTTTCCAGAGCTTCTAGGTAAAAACAGGTGTAGATTCTGAAGGCCTCACAAAGTCATTCATAGAAATCTCCCAGAGACTTGTTGGTCTTCTGAGTACCTAAAGTCATCTTTGTCATGTTTGTGGGTCATTTTGCCCCTTCTCAGACCCCTCAGAAGAGCGCTTCCCAATATTGCTGGAGTGCAGCCCATCCCTGATCAGCGTTGAAGCCCAGTTTGGTTGACCTTCTGATGCTGCCTCTCATGCCCAATCTGGGTTTAAGACACCAGTAGGGGTTTGCTCCTGCAGTCAATTTTGGGCTTTCATCAGAATCTGTTGTCTCTCCTCTGTATGAAACAAATTCAGGAGGAGTTGGTAGCAATCATCCCAAGTAGGATGATGGATTTGAAAAATGGATTCCATGACATCAATAAGGGCGTGGGGATTTTTTTGTGTGTGTGGTGCTTCCAGTTTAAGAGGTCTGGAGTTGTGAAGAGCTGGTAGTATAAAACAGGCCTCCTGGGTCATATGATCTCATCCTCACTGATCTGGGCCAGACCCTGTGTTTCATGGATGGGCATCTGTAGCATGGGTTGTGCTGTCTGGAGCCTCCTTGCTTTTGGGGTTCCAGGATTTCCTCAGAGGGGATCGATGTTTCCGGAGGGACCAAAAGTAGGGGTGTTTCTGGGAGATCTGTCTGCACTCCCAGGCAAGGAGGAGAAACTAGAGTGGCTGGAGTGTATGGTAGTGGTGGTGGGGGTGGTGGGTCCTCCTCCAAGGACCCTTGATGAATAACTTGCTTCTGGAGCCCTGTTCCCTGTGCAACAAAGACCCTGCTCTGTCCCTTTTTTCCAATGCACAATTGAACCCAAGGGGGCTAGTCTGGGCTATCTCTAACCAAGAATTGATGTAGAAAAAATGAACGGCGTGGCCAGGAGTTCCTGTGGCAACCAGCCACATTGCACATACCTCAGGTATATCCAGGGTCCCTACTGAGGCCAGTCAATTATAAAAGTGGGCCACTATACTTCACATAAGCTTCAGAGGGTGCCAGGATTAATCTAGATGCCATAATCTCTGGAAAAACCCTTCTTAAAATTCTTGAGCATGCAGTTTAAGATGGTAGGCTTTGACTGTGATGAGCCCATACCCTGCATCGGTGGTGCAAGACAGACAAGGGAAGGGGTTGCCTCGTTCATGGACACTCAGATGCCCACCTGTCAGTGTCTCTCATGAGAACTTCAGCTTGTCTTCGGGAAGGTACCCGGGCAGAATTTGGGGTGACTGTTATGCCATATGATGTAGCCGTGGAAAACAGGTTAGGGCCCACTTGGGCTCCATAGCATAAACTTTGGAGTCACAGGATGGAATAACAAAGGCAAGCCTCTGTCATCCTCACTCACACACACAATTGCTCAGAAGTTACACTGTCCCTCCTTAAGGAATTAACAGTAATAAGTCCACACTCTGAGTCCATGGCACAAGACAGATGAAGGAATGGGTTTCCTCTTCTGAGGCCACTCAGATGCCCACCTTTCCATGTCTCTCATGAGAAATTCAGCTCGTCTTGGCTAAGGGTAGCTCTTTGGAAGTGTGATGTAATTATGAATTCTAAAAATAGATATTGGATCCTGCTTGTAAACTGGTCTGTTAATCTGGGCATGATTAAGTTATGATTATGCTGTTACCTAGGCCATGTCAGTAAGGTATTGAGTCCCACCCCTTGGTGGGTGAGGGAATTGAAGACAAAAGGCATGCCAAAGGACAGTGTTGAAGCAGTTTTGATGTTGGAGTTCTGGTGAAGACGGAGAGACAGTCCCAGGATAGAGACGAGCCATTCACCTGAGAGTTCACAGCTGGCCTTGTGGTGAGAAGCAAAGCCTAGAGAACTTCATAGTCTACAGCTGTCCTTGTGGAGGAAACAGAGGAGCTAATCTGGGAGAGAAATGCAGGCCTGGGAAGAGAGGAACCCAAGAAGCCCGAACCCTGGCAAACGTTGTCAGCTATCTTGCTCCAACACAAGGCAATGGACTTTGGTGGGAGAAGATACTTATGTTTTATGGCCTGGTAACTGTGTACTTCTACTCCAAATAAATACCCTTTATAAAAACCAACCAATTTCTGGTATTTGCATTAGCACCCTTTTGGCTGACTAATACAGAATTTAGTACTGAGGAGTGTGGAAGTGCTTTTGCAATGACCAAAATGATGGAATGGTTTTATAAATGGGTAATGAGGTAATTTTTTTGGAGGAATTGTGAAATGTTTGATGGAAAAGGCCTAGATCACTTTGAAGAAACTGTTGATAACAATATGGATGCTAAAGAGACTTTCTATGATGCCTTTGAAGTAAATGATGAAACTATTATTGGAAACTGTAGGAAAGGTGATCCATGTTTTAAAGTTGCAGAGAACATAGCAAGATTATCTCCTGGTGTTATAAGGAAGACAGAATTTGAAAATGGCAAGTGGAGCATTTAGTTGAATAACTTTCCAATGTAAACTTGGAGAATGTGGCTTGGCTTCTCTTTGAAGCTTATAGCAAAATACTAGATGAGTGAAATACATGAAGGGCTGAACTTTTGGGCAAAAAGAAAACAGAAACTGATTCCAGAACTTCCAGGTTTCTGGAAATCAAGTTCCCAGATGAAAGTGCCCCATTTGAAGACTTAACTAAACTTGGAACTTGTAAATCAGGATTGAAGATGCAGTTATCTAGGAAAAATATGTGGAAAGTCTTACTGCCTGTTGGCTTGGACTCCTACTTCCTGCATGCTAAACCAACAAAGTTTTTGAGAGAGCTGTATGAAGAAAACCGCTGTCAGTTTGGACAAAAGAGGACATGAAAAGGAAAGATTGAAAGTGAAACACTTTGAAGAGGAAAACCATGGAAGCTGAGATCTGGAATTAAGATATAGCTTTGAGCCAAGAGAGAAGTCCCAACCATGTGTACTGAGACGGTGAGTTTACCTGAGCAGTTGAAGAGGGTGGATGTTCCCACCTGATACTCTGGGAGAGTTTTGCCTCCCCAGGGTGCAGAGAGGGTTAGTTTGCCCCAGAAGTTGAAAAGGGTGGATGTTCCCACTTAATATTCAGGAAGAGTTTTGCTGCCCCAGGGTACAGGGAGGGTGGAGCACATTCCTCAAAGATTAGGGCAGTTAAAGTCAGCACCCCATAGGTCTGAGAGGGGTGCTCCTGTCCCCCATGGATTAGAGAAGGCCAGGTGGTCAACCCATTGATCTGAGTGGGTCGAGCCTTTATGCCAAATGTTAGGGGGAATTTCTTCACCTCATTGTGCTAAGAGATGGCCAAGAATCTAACCCAAACATTGGGTAAGGTGTGGCAATCACCCCAAAACTCTTGGAGGTTGAGGTCTGGAGGTTGGTTGACACCCAGATGCTTGATGAGGGTGAAACCAAAAAAATGGCCATTGGGCAAGCCTGTGGAAAGGGTGGGTTCCCATGTGGCCCCAGGGAGAAGAAACCATTGTCTTAAGAATTGCTCTCAGACTTTGAAATCAAATGGAGGATTCCCTGAAAGTTTACTGAACTGTAGAGGATCCATGACTCATGTTTAACATCCCAATTTCTCCTTATGTTAATGAAAATGTTTTTCTTTGTCTCCATTTGTGTACTGGAAGCAGTTAAATGGTTTTGTAAGTTTCAGAGATCTACGGCAGACACAACTTTGCCTCAAGATGAACTGTATTTCTTTAAAATGATTATGATATGATTTTGTACTTGCATGGTTACTGATTTAAGGTTTTTTGAATATTGTAATGTATTTTTGGAATTCAGAGGGTGGAGTGTAGCCATTTGGAAGCTTGATGTAATTATGAATTCCAAAAATAGATACTGGATTATGCTTTTAAACTGGTCTACTAATCTGGGCATGATTAAGTTATGATTAGGGCCTTAACTGGGCCACGTCAGTAGGATATTGAGCACCACCCCTTGGTGGATGGGGGAATCAAAGATAAAAGATAAGGCAAAGGACAGTGTTGATGCAATTTTGATATTGGAGTCCTGGTGAAGAAGGAGAGACGGCCCTAGGATACAGTAGAGCCATTCACCTGAGAGTTCACAGCTGGCCTTGTGGAGAGAAGCTAAGCCTAGAGAACTTCATAGTCTACAGCTGACTTGTGGAGGAAACAGAGGAGCTAAGCTGGGAGAGAAATGCAGGCCTGGGAAGAGAGGAACCCAAGAAGCCTGAACACTGGCAAATGTCAGCAGCTGTCTTACTCCAACATGTGGCAATGGACTTTAGTGAGAGAAGAAACTTATGCTTTATGGCCTGATAACTGTGGACTTTACTCCAAATAAATACCCTTTATAAAAACTAATCAATTTCTTTTATTTGCATCAGCACCCTTTTGGAGGACTAATACAGAAGGGGTTGCCTCTTTCAAGGCTGCTCAGATGCCCACCTGTCCGTGTCTCTCACAAGAACTTTAGCTTGTCTTGGCTAAGGTGCACAGGCAAAGTTCAGGGTGGCTGTTATGCCATATGACGTCACCACAGAAAACAGGTTAGGGTACACACGAGCTCTGTGGCATAAGCTTTGGAGTCACAGGTGGGAAAAACAAAGGCAAGCCTCTGTCATCCTCACTCACACACATAATAGCTCAGAATTTACACAGTCCCTCCCTCATGAATTAACAGTAATAAGTCCACACTCTGAGTCAGTGGTGCAAGACAGATGAAGGAATGGGTTGCCTCTTCTGAGGCCACTCAGATGCCCACCTGTCCACGTATCTCATGAGAACTTTGACTTGTCTTGGCTAAGGTGCCCAGGCAGAGTTCGGGGAGGGCCGTTATGCCATATGATATAGCCACTGAAAAGGGGTTAGTGTCCACAAGGGCTCCATAGCATAATCTTTGGAGTCACAGACTGGAATAACAGGCAAAACTCTGTCATCCTCTCTCACACACACAATGGCTCAGAGATTATTCATTCCCTCTCACAGGGATTGCCCTATTCTGGAATCTCTGTACTCAAGATTTTGGGAGGTGATCAGTCTCACCTTCTATCTGGAGACAGGCCCGACTCAGGAGTTGGCACCCAGGGCCTTAACTTTATGGAGTCTTCTGGCACTGTTCAGTCTGCCTCCCCACTGGTCCAGCCAGGGTGTGAGGACACAGCCTGTGGGGATCACCTCAGAAGGGACCTGTCAAGAGGATTGGTGGCACCCACCTTGTTGGCTCGTCAATCACCATTGATCACTCCTGTCAGCCCCAAGCTTGAGGCACAATGGGCCTGCTCAGTTGGGTTTCCCAGTCAGGGAACCATATGTTGTGGCAGACAAAATGAAAACCCAAGTGGCACTCTGAGGGGGTGAATGAACAAAGTTTTAACACATGCAGACCCAGAGGAGAGTCAAGTCTCCAAAAAATCTGAGTGCTGTGTCTTGATTTTCATAAGTTTATATAGGAACTCTAAGAGGGCAAATTCCTAGGCATGCAGGCAGGCAGTGTACAAAAGCAAAAGGAGCAAGGTTAGATTATCTTCCTAAAGCAGAAGGCTATTAGGGAGGAAAAGAGTCATTATCTGTTTAGAGTTGTAAATTCCATTTGAAAGGGGTAGGTGGGGAGTGCTTATCTCCCTAATGATGTGGATTCTAGGGAGAAAACAGGAGGAAGGGAGAAAGGGACTGAAGGAAGCTTATTTCCATAAAGCTGTGGGTTTCTCCTGGGGGTGGGGGCGGTTAGCGCCCCGGCACCTTCTTTATCAATGCCTCTAAATCAATAGGCAGAGAAAAAAATTACTGCACTGGCTCAGGTGATTGGGCTATCAAGTGGAAATAGTACTGCACCTACACAATGGCAGTAAAGAATAGTTGTCCTGAAATACAAGAGATCCTCTAGTGTGTTTTTAAAATCTCCTGTGCCCTGTGATTAAAGTCAATGGAAAACTGCAACAACCCAATACAGGCAGGACTACCAATGATCCAGAAACTTCAAGCATTAAGGTTGGGTTTACCCCACCAGGCAAAGAGCTAAGTGCTTACTGAGGGTAAAGCAAACATGGAATGGGTAGTTGAAGAAGGTAATAATAAATATGAACTCAGATCATGTGACAATTATCCAGGCATGAACTGTCTGAAAACAAGTTTGAAACTGTAAAGGATTGAAGATAACCATACCACAATCGTGGTAAAGAACTGAAAATTGATTTCTTCACATGGCAATTACTGGCAGCGACACCCCACTCTTACAACAGCTCATCCCAGCTAGCTCAGTGGTGATAGAAAGACACATAAAAATCCTCCTTCCCAAGATTAGGGGTGGGAATGCCTGACCACTGATCATGGCTTTTTATTATTGATTTCAGATTGCTAGGGCCTCACCTCTGAGGAAAGCCATTATATCAATCTACTTCAAAAAGTCAGTAGTAGTAATTGTTTCAAGCTTTGCTTGAACAATGGTGGCAACTGCCATTGTTTCAAAATTCCCCCAGCAGGGGTTAGGGTGTGGGCACTTAAAGACATTGCATTACCTCAATGTTGCCAGAGACTGTTAGTTGAAGGGATGAATTTACTGGACAGTCCAAGAAACCTCAGCTTTGTGGAGCCATCAGGAAAGCTCTTGGAACTGTTCCTGATCACTTCCCCAGGGTATTTTGGAGCCATTCTGTGCCCCCTTAGTGGATCCCTGGCCCTATTTCAAATGGAGAAAAACTGACTTGAAAATATCTTCTCAGGTGTGCCCCCTCCTTTAAGAATTTGCCCTGTAGGCAAAAGCTGCTTGAGACAATGAAAGGAGTGTAAGAAACTATAGAGGCAGATAGTCTGGGGCAAAGTCCTGTTGGCTTTAAACACCAGGAAAGGGAGGTCTGTCTCCTGGGAAACTGTGTGAACAACCAAACTTCTGTAAACAAAGAACTCCAAAACAAGAAATTAGTAAAAGCCCAGAAAATGACACAGGTTCAGAAACACAGGAAAACCCTGCACACCGCCTTAAACTTGGGCATATCTTCCTGATATGATTGCTGATGTTCAAGAAAATCTCTGTCACATCACCAGCTGATTGCAAAATGAAGACACAGATATCTCAGGCAATAGATTACAGGGTTAACATTTGGAAATATTAAAATATATAGTGTGCAACAATAGAGTACAAGGCAAGGAAACAGAAAATGATGGACCATTCAAAGAAAAAAAATAAAGTTCCAGAAAGCACCAATGAAGAAAATGAGCATGTGGACACATTGAATAAAACCTTAAGAAAAATGATCTTAATAATCTTCAAGCAGATGAAGGAAATTTTAAGGAAACAACTAAGCACATCACATAAACAATGAATGAACAATATGAAAGACTCTGTAAAGAGAAAGAATATTTTAAAAGGACCCCAAAAAACTACTGAAATTAAAGATGACAATAACTGAATTAAAATGGCCAGGAGAGTTTCAAGAACAGATTGGAGATGGAAGAAGAAAGAATCATTGCATTTGATGGCAAGACACTTGAAATGATAGAGTCTGAAGCACAGAAAAAATATTAAAAACAAAAATTGGATAAGACACCTCTGAGATACCATGAAGTACAACTATGTATGCATTGTGGAAGACCAGAACTAGAAAGAGGGACACATGCAGAAGGAATATTTAAAGAAATGATGAGAGAGAAATTCTCAATCCTAGCCAAAGATTTGAATATGTGCTTCCAAGAGGCCTAGAAAACACACACACACAAAACAAGATAAACATGAAAAACACACTTTTTCATATACTGATCACACTATCAAACGAAAATGACAAGCTAAGGGTTCTGTAAGCTTCAAGATTAAAACAATGTGTGACATACAAGGTAGACACAATAAATGTCAGAATTATTGTAGTATATTTTTGTTATGTAACTCTACTTTTTAATTCCTAAAAGTGCTAAAATGCAAATTTTATATACTGATAAAGGGGAAAAGTCAGCAGGAAGATGTTAGAGTTATAAATATATATGCACCTAAGAACAGAGCTCCCAATATATATGAAGCAAAGTCTTACAAGTTTGAAGGGAGAAATTTATGGTTCTACATGAATTGTAGAAGATTTTAATATGTCACTCTCAAAAATGAATAGAGCAGCTAGTCAGATCACTAAAGAAGAACAGGATATAGATGTTACTTAAACCAATTATACCTAGCAGACATATAGAGAACAATTCATCCATCAAAACCAAAATACACATTCTTCTCAAGTGCACATACATCATTCTCCAAAATAGACCATATGTTGGGTCACAAAACAAGACACAGTGAATTCAAACATATTGAAATTACACCATGTTTTAGTTTGCCAAATGGCAGCTGCTGCAAAGCACCAGAAATATGTCGGCTTTTATAAAGAGAATTTGGGGTAGAAGCTTACAGTTCCAAGGCTCTGAAAAGTTCAAACTGAGGCACCATCAGTGATGCTTTTTCACCAAAATCAGCTTCTGTGGATCTTGGCAGGCTACAACATGGTGAAGTAATATGGATGCTAATCTTTGCTGAGGATTCAGCCTTCCAGCCTGGGTGCACCATCTCCTGTCTTCTCTTAAATTGCTCTGTGGACCCAGCCTCTTGTCCTTACTCTAATAAGGCAGAATCAAACATGGTGTCTTCATTTTACCTATATCTCTATATCAGTCCCTGTGGGTCCATTTATATCAGATTCAGAGAGGAGTGAGGACTCAACCTGAGTCACACCTCACTGACTTAGTCCAATTCAAAGCCTGAGAGTCATCAAGTAATCTAGTCAAAGGGCCCTCAAATGATTTTATTGTGATGAAAATATATGCCAATAAATTAGATAACCAGATGAAATGGGCAAATTCTTAGAAACACAAAACAATTGCCAAAAGTGAATCAAGAAGAAACAGAAGATCTCGACAAACCAATTACTAGAAAAGAGATTGAATCAGTAATCAAGAACCTCCCAACAAATAAAGGCTCAGGACCAGATGGCTACACAGGTGAATTCTACCATACAATCCATAAAGACTTCTGCTCAAACTATCCCAAAAATTGAAGAGAATGGAACACTCCCTATATCATTATTATGAGGCCAAAATGACCCTCATACCAAAGACAGATAAAGATACCTCAATGTATTATTGTGCCAAAGGCTGCCTCTGCAAAGTATCAGATATGGCTTGGCTTCTGCAATGGGAAATTTATTAGGGTAAAGGCTTACAGTTCTGAGGTTATGGAAATGTTCAAATCAAGGCATTATCAGAGATGTTTTCTCACCAAATGTTGCCTGGTAGCAGATCCTGGAGTCTTGCTATATAGTGAGGGAAGATTGTAGTTGATCTCATTTGAATTTCCTGCCTTCCCCTCATGGCTCAGCATCTCCCAGAGCTCAGCTGTAGGCAAACATACATATGGCAGTTCATCTCCTCAGATTTGAACACCTGCATGGACCAAGCCCTTCAGGGGCCTCTTTCTGTACCTCTGCACTCTGCTGATAGGGGCTCCAGGACCTCTCTCAGCCTCTCCATACTTTTCTGTCCTCATGCAGTCTTCTCACTCACATGGCAAGGTTGATATGGTAGCTCCCTTTATCTGTGTTTGTCTGTGTGTTCTCAGTTTAAAAAAGACTGAGCAGGAGATCAGAGACCAAACCTTTATCATGCAATCTAATCAAGTGATATAATTAAGCAATCAAATTAAGCTCCCTTTTCTGAATCTAATCAAAAGTTCCCATCTGGATTGCATTTACAAGCACAGAAATGGATTAGCTCAAAAACATAATATTCTGGGGTCCACAAAATAAAAACCAAGACAGTCAAGAAAAGAAGCATGTAGGCCAATATCTCCTATATTAGTAAAGTGAGTCCAACAGCATATTAAAAGAATTGTACACCATGAACAAAGGTGCTTTATCCCTGGTATGCAAAGTTGTTTCAACATAAGAAAATCAGTTAATGCAAAACACCAAATTAACATAATAAGGAGAATAAAAACTTGATCATTGAAGTCAATGTAGGAAAAGCATTTGCAAATATCCAGCATCCCTTTTTGATAAAATCACTTATATCACTAGGAATTGAAGGAAACTTCTTCAATATGTTAAAGGGCTCCTATGAAAAGCCCACAGCTAACATGCTACTTAATGGTGAAAGGCTGCAAGATATCCCTGTAAGGTCAGGAATAAGATGAGGATGTCCATTGTTGCAACTGTTATTCAACATTATATTGGAAGCTCTTGACAAAGCAATAAGACAAGAAAAATAAATGAAAAGGCAGAAATATTCTATAAGAAGAAATACAACTTTCTCTATTTGCAGATGATGTGATCGTATTTGATAAAATCCCTATCCACAAAAAAAGCTCCTAAAGGTAATAAATGAAATCAGTGAGGAGGCAGGATACAAGAGAATCACCACTCAAAACTAGTAATGTTTCCATGCTCAAGCAATAACAGTCAAAAAAAGAAATCAATAAAATTATTCAATTTACAAAGGCAGCTAAAAGAATCAAATGTGTACGAATAGGAAATAACCTAATAAGTAAAGGAGTTATACACAGAAAATTACAAATCGTTGCTGCAGTAAATCAAAGAAACCTAAATAAAGGGAAAGTTAATATGTGTTCATGGATTGGAAGATTATATATCAAGATGTGAATTCCACCCAAAGGATTTTATGGATGAAACTCAATCCCAATCAAAATTCCAATGAAATTCTTTGCAGAAATGTAAAAGCTAGTGACAAAATTTATATACAATGTTAACTATCCCTGAGTAGCTAAAGTCATCTTGAAAAAGAAGAATGATTGGAGAACTCACATTTTCCCAACTTAAAGCTAATTATATAACCATAGAAATAAATTTTAAAAAGCATGGCATTGACACAAAGACAGACATATAGACCAATGGAATCAAATTGAAAGCTCAGAGAACAACCCACACATTTTTGACAATTGACTTTTAACAAGTTGTCAAAGACCAATCATTTGGAAAAGAATAGTATCTTTAACAAATGCTGCTGGGAAAACTGGACATTCTTTTGCAACAAAAGAAGGAGAAAATTTCTAACACCATATTCTAAAAACAACTCAAAATAGATCAAATACCTAAATATAAGTGATTAAAAAATGGAAATCCTAGAAGAAAACTTATGGAAGCATCTTCAGGCTCTTTAATTAGGCAATAGTTTCTTAGACTTTACACACAAAGCACAGGCAAGGAAAGAACAAGAAAGATAAATGGCACCTCAACGAAATTAAAACATTTACCTCTCAAAGGAGTTTATCATGAAAGCAAATCAAAATTCTATGCAATTGGAGAAATATTTGGAAACTAAATATTCAATAAACATTAATAAAGGTTTAATATACAAAATATGTAAAGAAATCCTTCAACTTAACAGCAAAAGGCAAACAACCCAATTAAAACATGGGCAAAACACTTGAATATACATCTCTCCCAAGAAGACATACAAATGGACAGGAAGCACATGAAAATATTCTAGACATCCTTACCCATGAAAGAAAGGCAAATAAAAACAGTAAGGAGGTAATATTTCACATCCATTAGAATGGCTGCTATGAAAAAATGGAAAATTACAAGAGCTGAAGAGAATACAGAAAAATACAAACACTCGCTCATTGTTGTTGGCATTATGAAATAGTACAGCCCCTGTGGAAAACAGTTTGGCAGTCCCTCAGAAAACAAAATATAGGAATCCTATATGAGTCAGGTATCTGCTACAAGTTGTATACCACAAAGAATTGAAAGCAGCAAATCAAATAGATTTTTGTACCCTGATGTTAATAGCAGCATTACTGGTGGGAACATAGCCAATGGGTTAGACATATAAATCTTAGCTCCCATTTAAACAACAAAGAAAAAGCCAAAAGCTGCCATGGGGACCTGCTTTGGGTCACAGTACACCAGAACACTGTTTACCAACTCCCAGAAGTGTAAGGGTCAGAGACACGAAAAAGCCAA
>JAQZBX010024582.1:0-30074 GCA_029593785.1 Cabassous unicinctus
TATCTTTAGCTCTTGCTGCTGACAGTTCTTCAAGCAAAGGCCTGTGAACTCTAGCATCTTCAAAAGTCATTACACTTAAATTGTCATAGAAACACTGGGGAATAATGTTAAGGCTCTGAATATCAATTTTATTTCTTCTTATTTTAATATAGTCATTCTTTTTCTGTGACCAAGTCCTCTAAAATGTAAATCAACTACCCTGAGTCTCTATAGGTGCCACAGTAGACTGGGTAACTTTTGGTGAACCACTCAAACTGTCTGAGCCTTCATCTTCTCCTCTACAAAATGGGTATGATATTAACTGCCCTGATTAACACAAAAGATTATAGTAGAGACAAAACAATTAAAAGTTAATTACATAAATATACATTACAGAACAGAAAATATTATATTTATATTATTATATAGACTTCCGATGACAGTAAGAAAAGTATTCGTGTAAGTATGGCAACTTAGAGTAAACACTGCATTTTAATGTAAAGGATTCTATTTGAATTTCAAAGTAGTATTATGCTTTAAATTAACTTTGTTTTAGACATGAGAAAACTGAAGTTTCTTTGACAATCCCCAGGTCATAATGTTATTAAATGGCTAACTTGCTATTGGGATCTAGTACTTATAATTTTGGAGAAAGGTGGTAGCTATGAATTTGTGTCTCTCTTCTGTACAAAACAGAGTAAGAAACAGGACAATAAAGAGAGAAGAAAATAGAATGAAAATGAAATATAGTGCAACAGTTAAAAGCAGAGTCAATCCAAGTTTATCTTTTTTTTTTTTCAACTTGAACCCGGGACCGGGACCTCATACATACAAAGCAGGCACTCAAACACTGAGCTACACCCACTCCCCAAATTTATCCTTGATGTTGTCCGGCCATCATTTTACCTATCCCTAGTCCATCTGCTCTCTCACTCTTCTAGATGGCTATTTTTATCTTTTCTGTTATTTTGCATCCTCCAACTTCCTCAACCCATGCTCAGTCACAACAAACAGTCATCCAATTTCACTGACAAATGACAGCCACAAGCTCTCACCTCCTAGCCAACTTATCTACACACCTGTGTGCCCATATTTCCTGACTCCCCTCTAGCTAAATTGATATTGAGAACCTTAGCATTGTTCTCCAGTGTTCCTTTCATGGTCTACACTCTCATCTACAGCCAACCCCTACACTTGTCCACTAGTTCCCATCCTTTCTCACCTACGCAGAGACACTGTACTAGTAACCATCCCTTCCTTTTCTCTAATATCATTCCTTTTCTATCTCTACTAGACCCTTTCTATCACCATACAAACATGCGGTAACTAAGACACTTAAAGAAAAAAATAATCTCTTGACTCCCATTGTGATTCCCTTCATCCTCTCTGAGCCTCAATCTCATCATCTTTGGAATAGGGACAATAGTAATGACCTCTCAAGGGCTATTGTAAAAAGGAAATGAAATAACATATGTATATTACTGGCAAATAAAAAATGCTTTAACAGCTCAGTTTCAAATGGCATGTTATACATTATTTGTAGCAAGCCTGATTAGTTAAAATGGGAATTTTCTGAGGATATTTCAAACTTTTAAAAAGTTTGCTTTGAGGGAAAGACAACAAATTACATAAAAGCTTTGTCAGTTTGTTTGAGGTTGGGATTTCTTGATGAGGCTGGGACCTCCCAAACATAACTGTTGAACATATTGAGCAGGCAAGTGTCTCCAAGGTAAGACAATGGGAAGTTTGCTGCATCATTATCCTGCATGATTGCTAAATCTAGAAAAATAAAATGCATTGCCCATTAAGACTTCCTAAGGGTGCAGTGTGGAAGAGAAGCAAGTAATTCATTGCAAATGGGTGATGGCTGCTAACTGAAGTCTTGCTCATTTAACAGCTTAGAAAGGGTATTCTGTCAGTAATCCATGTTATCAATGGTTTTAGTGATATTCCCTGGTCTTTAATTAGTGGGGCTGATGTGACACCTTTCAGAAGTCACTCTGTGTAACCAAGGCCCTTGATTGGTGTTTTAGTTTCCTAGCTCCTAAAACAAATACTATAAAATGGGTTGGCTTAACAGGAATTTATTGGTTCACAGTTTTGGAGGCTAAATGGTTTGCTTTCTCCTGGGGTTAGTATCATCTGGCGGACCACCAATCTTTGGGGTTCCTTGTCTTTTCCATCATATGGTTATGTACATGGCTTTGTCTTTTCCTTTCTCCTTTGTGTTCTGTTGTTTCCAGCATCTGTGTGTTCCTCTTGGCTTCTTTCTCCATCTGACTTTCACTCTACTTTTAAAGAACTCCGTAAAATGGATTAAAGCCCAGCCTAATTTATGGGACCACACTTTGACTGAAGCAACATCCTGAAGAGATTTTATTTACATTGGGTCCACACCCACCAGAATGTGAACCAAGACCAAGAACATGTCCAAATTGGGGTACACGGTCAATCTGCCACAACTGGTGATCTTCCTGTTTCTATGAAGGCAGCATAAAATAATTAATGCTCAGTTTTGTTAAACACTGACGTATTCACATCTTCCTTACTAGTATTTTCACTTGATTATTTTGTAATAATACTGATGGAACTGATCTGTTTATTTAAATAATCTCTGCTGTCTTCTTTTAGGGCTGTTACTGTTCATGAGTGACGTTTAAAGCTGAGTAAGTAGAAAACTGAATATTAGAGGATATAGGAAGTTTGAGAGCCATCTCTTTCCTCCCATTTTTGACACCTTCAAACATCAAGGCAAGAATGAATAAATCTTAGACTTGCGATAGCACTATTCATTATAAACAGGTGGAGACTAAACAGTTTTGTATCAACATTTTCCCATATATGTTTCTCTCTTCCCCTCAGCATGTATACATGTTCACACATGTGTATACATGTGTGTATACTCAAAGCATAAATATACCCATATTTGATATATAATCTTTGCATGCACTTACCTCTTTGCAACTATGCACACACATGCAAAAACAAAAGTTAAAATACATAAGGTATACCCACTTGCCCAATGACTACCTTTTCATCGAGTAACTAAAACATATACATTCACACCTATGTATATTCATGGCTAATCACATTCAGAAATCCATGCAAAATGCACATAATTTACATATACTGCACACAAATACTTAAACATCCATGCTTATCCACATAGAACCACACCTATCGTGGAAGAGAATACCAATTTTATAACCAGATCTTTCTTTTATGTAGGATAAACAATATTTTGAAATTAAAGATTCTTTCATTTATTTATTTTTCCTGATGGCACCTCGATGGATTTGGAATATACAATTGTTCCAGACTTTTTTTAGCATACCATTATATTTCCAGCATATTGCCTCTCATAAAGTAAATAATAAATATTTGATGAATGAGAGAATGAATGGATGGGTGAATAAGTGAATGAATGTGAGAGGGTGAATTGCTCTGAATAATAGAGGGCAAAATTCTGTAGCTCCCTGGTTAATGTGGGAGTGAGGAGGTGAAGAGAGATGGGGTGGGTAAAAAGAAAGCAAACAAGATGGACTGAGTTTCAAAGTACAGAGAAAATGCAAGTGTTGGCCATATTCCCATATAGCCATTAAATGAATGAATCTGTTTTAATTGTAGGGCCCAAAACCATTGGTCTTCTCCTTTTGATGTTATCATGGTTAAAGGTATAACTGACCCCAATCTTATGTATGCTGCTTTGTAGGGAGAAAAACAGGCACTTGCAGAATTTCCTTGATCCCCATGACCAAATGTATAAATTATCTATTGCTATGTAACAAACTAGCACTTAAACTAGTAACTTAAACATGCGTAATCTACTGTGTCTCCCAATTCAAAGGACTGACTGGACTGATTTCACCTGGGCTCTCTCATGTGTTGCATTCAGTTGCACTGAATGGCCAAGATCAACTGGATAGCTGAGGTCCAGGATGGCCACACTTACATGCTTCAGTGGAGACTCCATGGTTCTCATTCTTGTAGCCTCTCATTCTCCAGCATACTAGTCCAACCCAGATTCAAGGCATGGGAAAGAGAAATACATCTTCTGATAGGATGAGCTGCAAGTTATTGGTCATTTTCAACCTACACATTGAATTTTCCTGATATCCACATTTTCTTTCTGCCATCTGGGAATTTCTCATCCCTTCATGTGAGTTCCCATCCATCCTCAATGCATGCACACCTCCCAAGGCCACTTTAATAGAAACGGAACACTGTTACCCACAAAAAGCATCCAAGCTTTCTAAAAGATGACGCAAATTTGACAGATTCTCTATGCTTTGGTAGTGATCTTATAGCCAAGGGATCCAGGTATACCCATTGTGAATGGGGGTATTTGTCACAGGGACAGGTGTCCATTAGAAACTGGACCAAAGCCATGGACTCATTTGTCATAGCTCCTAAGAGAGCCTTCACTGGTAATGAATTCTGAACTCTACAGGCCAAGGTCAGTGTGAATAAAAGTCCTCCTTTCCATACAAAAATCCCTGCTGTGTGAGTGTGTAACTCTGTGTGTGTGTATTTTACTACAGAATAAAGTAACTCTAAATGAAAAATAAAGAAATCATCTCAGCTCATTTTAGATACTCTTTTATAATGCCTATGTGTATAGCTATTACACAGATATTTATAGTTAGGGCATATATTTATTATGTTATGCTCTCATTTTGTTAATTAGCATAACTTACTTCCCTTAATATTATGTATAAACATATACCTTCTTCTTTTGAACTTAACCTTCTGAAATAGGTAATCATATATTATGGCACTCATAACATCCAACTTTGATTATTATTGTGATCCATGTATGTCTCACTGCATCCTCATCATCATCACCACTGAAGGCATTTATTGTGCACCCAGCTTGAACCACACACTCTGTGTGCAATTATCTCCAATGCTCACAAACTTCTAGAAAGAAAGTTAATTTCCTCATAATTTTAATGAAGGAGAAAGCTAAGTCTCAGAGAAACTAAGTTCCATCACTAGTAAGTAATGGAGGAAAGATTTAGTTCCACAGCGTATACTGTGATTATAAGAAGATGAAAAAAACCTGATGGTAGGATCCATGTCGGAATCATTTTCATATATCCCATAATAGCCAGCAGGGTGTCTGCATATAATAAACATTTAATAAATATTTTTAGAAGAATGCATTGTTTTATATGACATGCCCATGTATGACAATGTTCATTAGGGGTTTTACTAATAAAGTATCTAATTTCATTATACTTTATTTTGATATGATATGATATATGATTATGATATATGATATGATGATATGATATGATACATTACATTATATGACACAACTTGCTTGACCTCTCCTCTATTGCTGGCAATGTCTGCTGTTTCCATGTTTTGCCTTATTATGAATACACTGATGTCAGTTCAAAGACAGGAGGGTGGAGTGGTTAAGAATCAGACTTGGGTTGAATTCTGTTGTCTTTGAGAGAGTCCTTTATCCATATCAGGCTTAAGTACCTTCATCACGATTATAATGGTACCATTTTTTTAGACATTTTGTGAGTATTGAGCAAGAATCCATATTTGTGATAAATATTTTTGAGCACCCAAAATACACTAGGCCATACTTTTCTGTGGATAGAGCAAAGGAATAAAACAAAGTCCCTGCTCCATGGAGCTAGTGAGGGAAAAAGATTATATAAGTATAAAAGAAAAATATATATAATGTCCAATAGAAATAAGTATTTATGAGCAAACCTCTGTGCTCTCTATTTTCTGATCATTAATATGCAAGTCATCCTTCAGATTTCAGTTCAAATGTCACTTCCCCAGGGAAACACTTTTTTGTAACCTCAGCTTGGTCAAATCCCTTTAGATTTAAGTTCTTTCAAAGATGTCACTTTTGTGTATTCATTTATTTCTGAGATTATTTATTTCATTCATGCCTCTTTCTCTACTAGTCTATACATGGAATAATGTCAGAAACCACAACTATTTATGCTTACATTGTATCTCCAGGGCCTACTTGGTATAGTGCCTGGCAGAGTATATATACTCTAATAAGCATTCTTTGAGTAAATGAACTTGATGGATGATAGAAATGAATAAAGTCAGTTTTCATTAGGGGAAAAATCTTCCTAATTTCCTCTTTTAGGACTCTACCACCTCAAGCCAGCATAAAATCCAGTTCTGTGATTGTTCACAAATGCCCTCCTCAATACAACCCCAGTGACCAGGCAAAAATCAAAGAGTGCAACCCAGCAAGGAAGGATTCAGATTGTTTTTAATCGGTACCAGCAAGGATTAGAACACATCTAGAGAGGGTTTCACCTTCATTTGCTTTATTCATTTAAAAACCTGCAGGTAGGATCTCATTAAACAATGAGACACAGCAAACAATTCCTCAAATAGCGGGGTTCCTGAGGGCTCTAGAGGCACCCAGAAATGGTGAGCAGTGCAGACAGCTCAGGAATTCAGCATGCTGTCAATGAGCCTTACTTTGGAATTTATCTTCCCCAGGGTAACAGAACTAGACTCATTTATAGGTTCTCTAAATCTGGTTTTTTTGCTCCTTTTACTTGAACCTGTAATTAACACTATAATTGATAAATATATGTCCCAGAGGCCTAATCCTTTGATCTGTCCATGTGCCAGTTGAGCCCTGAATTTTAGCAGAGTTGCAACACCTACTCCCCAATTCATTGGACACACCCAGGACAACTAACAAGGAGATGATGATGGACAATGCCCATCCCAAGGAACAGAGAGTGTCTGCAACTGCAAGCAAGATAGCTCCATCCATCTGCTCCGTGAGATCTAAGCTCCCTCTCACTTAGAAGTAGAGTGGGCATCACCATCCCAAAATCCTCAAGATTGGAGAATGAACAATGGACTAAAGTAGACTTACTATTATTCTGCTATAGACTTATTATTATTCTAGCAATGGAAGAACTCTTATCATTGATATAAAGGCAGTGGCCACCAGATGTTCTGAGGGATGGGAAAGGGAAGAATAGGTGTAATGTGGGGACATTTTCGGGACATTGGAATGGTCCTGCATGACATTACAGTGATGACTACATTTTGTAGTAACTTACAAAATTGTGCAGGACAGAGTGTAAACTGTAATGTAAACTGTAATCCATGGTTAGTAGCACTGCTTCAATACATGTTCATCAATTGTAACAAACGTACCACACTAATGAGGGGTGTTGATGGGGGAAAGTGTGGGAGGGGGAGGGAGTGGGGCATATGGGAATCCCTTATATTTTTTATGTAACATTTATGCAATCTAAATCTTCTTTAAAAATGAAAAAAAAATAAAGAAAAGATAAATATGGAAAATTTAAAAAACAGAGGTAAGATTTGAACTTGGGGAAAAAACACAAAAGCCTGCAGGTAAAGATGAGCTCTCTGCTCTTCTGTGAAGGAATTCTTTCACACAGTAATGATTTATGATTTACTAGACAGTGTTTAACAGAGTGTTGTCCAGTAACTGGAGATGTTACCATAGAACTGCTCACTAGTGTAAATGAAATTGGATTCCTTCAACAGTCATACTCACAGTTGAGTTTGGATAGAAAATAATATATATCAATTCTAGAAAGACACAAAGGTTGAGCAGGTAGGGTACATGCCATGTGCATGTGAATGTGTATATATAATGATATGCCTGAGGGTTTCTATGTGTGTGGGGCCGAGGAAATTTATTCCTATGTGTGACTACGTAGATGTGCGTGCATGGATCTGTATAAGATTGCATAAATTTATGCATGAATATATGAATGGGTATGGATGAGTATAGCTATTATTTTGATTTTCACCCCAAATTTCATTCAAAGAGGAAGAAATTAGAGGAGCCTATTGAGGAAGAGAATAGACTTCTATCCACTTCCAATTCCTACCATAACAGTTCTTTACAGTTTTAAATGGCTTTGTATATTTTTATTAGCAACTAAAAAATAAAGAAAAAATTTAAAAGTCAATATTTTATTTCCTGCTGTTTGTGGATTTTAAGAAAATCAAGTACACAATTTGAGAGAAATGCACTGCTACTTAAATATCCCCACAATTCTACTTCTTATGTCTGATACACATTTGCAGAATAAAAAGCTCTTGACCAACATTCTCTTACATTATTGATTAGAATTATTTTTTAATTAAAGGCAAATAAACATGTTTCTAGTGCAAGTTAGGAAAATAAAACACAACTGCATAGTCACTGAGATGTATGATGCTAAATACCATAAAATTAAGGAAGCAGACAACTCCCTGCCCATTGGCCCTGCTCAGCAGAATGCAAATCAGGAAGTTTCCTAATCTAAGACATTGCTCTTAATTGTACATATAGATGGGTGTGCTTTTGCAGCTCCAGATGCATTTGCAAAATTAAAAGCATAATTTATCTCCAAAAGGCAATATTCCATCAGCCTCGTGACTTAGCCCTGATGAAATACTAGCTCTAAACAATTCTGTTCACTGTTTGGCCCAGCCTCACGAACAGCAGAGGGGCAATAAGCTCCAATATCCTTAATGGGTTATGAAGATGATGGCCCCTCTCCCTCCTTTGAACAAAATTGGTGAGTAGTTAAACCAGACTCACCCCCTGCACCCACTATCATCAGCCAAGTGTTTTAAAATATATGAACTACCAGGAAAGGCAGTGAGGGAGGGCCCTGTCATTGGTAGTCGCCAATGAACCAGGTGTTTTACCCTATACTGTAAAACAAGATAGTATTGCTTTAAGCTGTGAGGACCAAAATAATGGATAAGTTTCAGGTGAAGTAGCATTTGAGTGGAGGTTAGGTAAACCAAGTAAAGCTCTATGGACATGAGTTGGGCTTTTTGAGTACAAACTAGATATTGAATCCTGTATTTCTCCTCTAGCTTTGCCCCAAATCAATTTAGTTCAGTATTTCAAGGGCAGGGCTCCATGTCCACATGTATTTCAATGTACCTGCAACTCACAGTCTGAGCTAACCATAAAGAGCCAGACCTGAAAGTTGAATAATACAGAAGGAACAGGCAGATACTGTAAGTTCTCAGGGCCAGAAGTCGTGTGCAAGAAGGTAATCCAAGGGAGAAATAAAGGCAGGCTGACAAGCCTCAGAGTCGATGAGAAGCAGTAGCAGGGATACAGGCTCAAACAAGAAGACTGGTCAAGTGCTCAGGCAGAGAGTATAATTAAAACTCACGTTTCAGACCAAGGGTGACCTTGCCTGCCAAAAGCAATGATCTTATTTCTTTGGCCAGATGGGAGGAAAATCATGGTCTGCAAGTGTGGTCATGTGTGTGCTCGTGTGTATTTGTGTAATCCATCATGATTTGGGACTTAGGTCTGACTTGCACCATGACATTAAGCTGGACTGGGCATGTGCACAGTGATGCTGACCTAGGCACACTCGTGCACAAAGGGCGTTGAATGTAGAATGCCTGATATAGTGGATTCGATAAAGGATATCATTGCTGTTAACATTTCAGGTACATGAACATGACCTCTCTGGTTCAAATCCCAACACTACTTGTTGTTAATTGTGTGAAAATGAGAAAGTCATTTAATATTTCTTGAGCTCAGTTACTTTATAACTATAAAGGGGATTATATTAACTAGGATAGGTCACCTGCCATAAAAATAGACACTGGCTCAAACACACAGTGAAAGTTTATCCTCATTTTTATAACAAATCGTGTGTGTTGTTTCTGGTCAACTGAGAGCTCACCTCCATTCAGTGACTCAGTAACCCAGGATCCTTCAATCTCATGACTGCACCACACTCCAGGACCTCATAATCATTTGTAACCACCCAGCAGAAGTGGTGAAAAGAGCATGGAGAATGTTATCCTCCTTCCGAAAAGACTTTTCCTAGAAATAGTGCACATTGCTTCTGCTCACATCACTGTCATTAACTAGTCACATGATTACAAATAGATGCAAGGGGATCTGGGAAATGTAAACTCTGCTAGAATCACTGTTTTCCAGGTAGAGATTTATAGTGTAGTAGGTTCTATGATGACCATGCAAAGTTATCAAGTCCTCATCCCTGGAACCTGTAAATCTTACCTTATAAGGAAAAGGGGTTTTGCAGATGTCATTAGGTTATGGATCTTGACCTGGGGAATCTGTCCTGCATTATCCAGGTGGGCCCCAAATCCAGTCACAAGTATCCTCCAGAGACAGGTTGATTGAGATTCAGTACTTGCAGAATAGGAAAAGGTAATGTGACCACAGAGGCAAATATTGGAGTGATGTGACCACAAGTCACAGACTGCCAGCAGCCACCAGAAGGTGGGAGAGGCCAAGAAAAGATTCTCCCATAGAGCCTCTGGAGGGAGACTGTCCCTGTCTACACCAACACCTCGATTTCATTTTGGTGGAACTGATTTCAGGCTTCTGGCCTCGGTATTTGAGAAAATGTTGTTTTAAGCCACAGACTTTGTGGTAATATTTTACAGAATCCACAAGAATCTAATACACATACTACACAAGAAAAGAACACGTTTGGTTGGGCAGTTATTTATGTCACAGGGATGATAATTCCTACTTCAATGCAGGAGTAAATGAGATAATTAGTGTAAAAAAATGTAGCATGGTAAGAATTCAGTTTGCGATACAGGTAACTTGTTAAATAAATAAACTCCTAAAGTTTGCAAGTGATTTAAACATAGATGAGAGTGCCTCATCACACTCATGTTCTGATAGATATTTCTTGGGTTTAAGAGGAAGGGGTGGAATTACAGCACTCTGTAATTGGCCAAATGCCCACAAGAGCTTTTAGCACATGGGCGCATCATCAGTAATGGGTGACAAGGAGAAAAAATAAATAAAAACATCTTTGAGAACTGCTGATCTAAATGGAATATGTGCAAATCAGTAAAAATTAAGTAAGCCACTGGCTAGGAAAATGCTTTATGAATTCAAAGGTGTCAGGTTGCTCTCTAACCTCCTTTTTTCCTTCTCCTCTCCTCCTTCTTCTTCCTTTTCTTTTTTATAAACAAAACATGAGTGAATCTATGAGGACACTGGGAGGAATGCACAGGCATTGTTAGAGAGAGAAGTTAAAATTCCTTTCAGTCATCCTGTTCTTCATTTGTTATGCTTAGAATAGCAAATTAGGGATAAATTGGAAACAATTTTCTCAAGTAAAGATCTGTACTATGTGTGGATCACACTTACCTGTTCTTATATTTTCACATGTGTACATTCAAGAGTCAGTCATATTTATTCAACTCCTTAAGCCTAGTGTGCCATCAGAACCCTCCCTGGAACATCTGTCTAAATGCATATTCTTAAAAATCAACTTAATTTCCCCGTTGTGATCAAGTGAAATCTAGAACTTTTAGCAGGTGGACTTCAACTCTTCACAGTACAAAACTTCTTCGTTCTTTCATCTTTCACCTCTGGGTGTATGGGTGTGGGTGTTAAATTATACAAAGAAAATTATTAATTACACAAAGAAAATACTCATTTTACATATATCACTAAACTCTATTTTAGCTGGAGGTAACGACAATGATATAGGTGGCTTACTTTTAAAGGTTTTAAGACCCCTTACATCACCCTCTTTCAATAACTGGAAATTTAAACTTCCAATTAACAATAGTAATTATATTATAATACTATATATTAGTTATAATTTATTGAACCTTTGCTATGGGTTAGGCACTAAGATAAGCATTTTAGTTGCGTTACCTCATTTTTTAATTCTCCCAGCATGTAGATGGGACAACTGTTATCACCAACATTTTAGACATGAAGACATTAAGACCTAGAGAGATTAAGTATTTGTCCAGGATCAGATGGATGGACATGGCAGAGTCAGTGTTTCAACTGTGAATCCCTGCTCTCGGAGCCCATGTTCACAACCACAACAAAACTGCAAAGAATGGAAGTTCTAGATCATCTATGGCAACCCACTTTCTGTTTAGTTGTTAAAAGAGAGCACACCGTGGTAAGTACTCATCTAATGTCATGAACATTTTCAGAGAATTTCCCAAACAAGACTTCGGCTTTCAAAATTCCTAGTTTGTTACTATTTCACACGTCCTGCTGAATTTAATTCCATCTTTCAACATGACAAACATATGGTTGAAGAAAACAAAAGGAAGAGCTCACACCAATAAGATACACTCACCCTTAGATAAAGTATTTTCTATGAGAAATATGAATTGCATCAATGTGGGCATAAGCTCTTTGTTCTAAAATTGTGTTGTTGTACAAAAATTTTTTAAATAGTGAAAATTGATCTTTGCTGCATCCAAAAAAGCCCACTGCCAGGATATCCTGAAGGCCTAGGGTATTTTCATGGCTATAAATTGACAGCATTATCACATTTGTTAATCCTCTGCCTCAAGGCATTTTATCTCAGGCAATCAAACAAGAGTTCTACTGTTCATTTGACTTAATTTTATTATTCTCATGGAATTTCAAAAAAAGAAGAGATCATAAAGGTTAACTTGGCCAAACCATCAGCAGTTATATAAATCTACCTCTGTCATCTCCAAATTTAGCCATTTAATCTGCTCTCATTCATTCATTCATATGTAGTAGTCATCTAAGGCAGACTGTAATGTGAAGGATTCAATTACTCTTCTTGAAAGCTTTTATAGTATATTAGAAATAGTTCAAGTTCTTGAGTGAAACAGACTTGGATTTAAATCCAGGCTTCATTACCTCTTACCAGCAAGAACTTGGACAAATTATTTAACCTCTTAGATCCTTAGTTACCTTATCTGACTTTTGGATTTGGAGGAAGATTAAATGAGCTAATACATGTAAATGGTGCCTGGAACATAGTGAATATTTAATAAGTTATTATTATTAAAAATAAGTAAAGTTCACAGGTATGTAATTATCACTGATGTTCAAAACAAAGAGTGCCTTAAAGAGGATGAGGTGAGTCAAGAAAAACTTTTTGAACGAAACTTGAGCTTAAGTGTCTGGAAATTTTAAAGAGAGTGAGCTTTTGTTCAATAAATTAAGATTGTATGCAACTGAGACGCCCGCTTGAACATAGGTGAGAACCATCTCACAACATGATGAAGTTAATAGCCACAATTCAGAAGCAATTTTTCCTGGGCTCACATAATTTATATGCCTTTTTTCCTTTCTTTTCCATCTTGGGATTTAGTAGGAGTTCCAGTCAGCTGTCAACTCTGAAGTATGATTTTTTTCCATTTTGGTTTTGAGATATTGATGGGCAAAACATTTCCTCAACTTCTTTAGCTTGAAAAATGACTCATTAGTCACTCTCTCATAATTCAGAAAAAGTTGTGTAGGCTGTATGTGTGGGTGTGTATGTATGGGTGTGTGTAGTTATATAATGTTGTGTGCATGTTTTTGCTGGTAGACTTGAAAATTTTCACAAAAAGCATAACATGATACTTTTATGTTTGTGTCACTACTCATAAATAAATCACTGTTGTTGCATTTGTGTTTACATATACAAGCATATTTCTGTGTTCGTGTATAATTCAAACATGGTTTTTTTTCAGTGCTTCACATGAATTTCAATATATTTACTTCATATTTCTACATCAACTTTTTGGTTAGCACTATGTCTTACACATAGAAGAAAGCTAATCATCACTTATTGAATATTGACAGATGAATGAGTCTATTTGGACACATTGCTTGAGATACTAAGGGAAAATGATACAATGGACAAATGTTCATCTCAAGTCAAACACATACTAAATATCTAGCATTAACAGGTGAAATGCTACAAGTTGAGGTGATGATACAAATGTTTAAGTTCTAGCATTTTTTCTGTATAGGAGGGCCAGCTGTGGCTGAGTTTTCATGATTTGCAGGACAAGACTGAGGCAGAAAGATAGAATCAGTGTAAGATTTACTAATATACTGTACACATTATGAGAAGTCTGAGAATGGTTGAAATTCCTTATGACATGGGATAAATGTGAGATAGGAGTTAGAAAACATAGGTAACGGGGTGAGTTCAATCACCAACAAGATTTTGTAACCTTGTAAAATTCCTGCATCCCTATTAAAATGTTAGTCCAGAAAACTGGGGGTTTAATCTATAACTCTATAAAATCTACCCAGAGCAATAGTTGTTTTTGTTTTTGTTTTTCCCTATCAGTGTAAGCTGAAACAGTTTAACATGAAAGTTGTTTGTTGTTTTGGTTATTTACTGTTTTATAACAATCCACCCCCAAAATTTTATGGCTAAAAAAAAAATCAATTTGTTATCTTCCTCACCTCTGTAGGACGACCAGGCTGAGTTGGGCAGTTCTTGTACTCCATGTAACATTGGCCGATGCTGCGTTATCTAAGGACTCAGATGGGTTGAAACCCCAAGACGGTTTATTCATACAGCTGATGATTGATGCTGGCTGTTGTCTGGAAGCTCAGCAGGGGCTGTCAATCAGAGTGCTTTCACTTGGCTTATTATGGCTTGGGCCTTGACCAAAACTGTTTTTCTCTTTCTTGACCAAGTTGCCAGCCTTACTCGTCACATACCCCTAACCTCTCCCTTCCCCATCCTGACTACCTTAAAACTAATCTTGCAGCTGTGGAACTGCAGAGAAAAACAACTGGAAGCCCGGAAAAGAAAAAAGGAAAATAGACCATTTAGCACCCTAACTATTTTATATATACATCTCACCTCCAACTTCCCTTTCCCCTCTCCCTCTCACCCTGGCTACCTATTCCCTTTTCTCCTACCTGCTCTCTCCTAGCCCTTACAGACTCCAGGTGATCTAATCACAACCTCAGTAAATCCTTCTCCCCTCCCAGTGATTAACACCCTTACTATTTTCCAGCATTTTTCCTTCAGTCCATTCTCAGACCTGAAAAAGCTGGCTGTCCGTTGTCTCAATGGAGTTGAGTTCTCTTTCTCCACCTGCTCTAGCAGCCCCTGAATAAGGTCATCCTTGCTTGTTTCACATTGTCCCAGACAGGTTTTTGTTTGTTTGTTTGTTTGTTGATTGACAGCTCCTTGCAGCCCGGCAGCTAGGTTCTAAGAAGCAGGCTTTCAAAAGCAAGCATTGCAGCAGGGAGCAGGTGAGGGCTGCCAGGCCCCTTCAAGGCCAGACCTAGAACATACTCTATTCCATTGGCTCAAGGGTCCGTGGGTCAACCTGACTCAAGAGGAAGAGGAATAAATGTCAGCTCCCACTAGGGAAAGAGACAAAGAAGTTGTGGGCATCTTTAAACCACCTACTTTCTGCCCTCTGGCCTAAATTATTTACACTCCTTTCACTTGCAAAACATACTCATCACCCACCCAAGACCTTCAGAAGAACTATTCTATTATAAGAGTAGGATTTTGTCATCTAAAGGAGGTCGAAGTACAAATGAGGCTTCTTATGTATGATTTATCTCAATTTAAAGTCCTATGACCCTTATATACCCACATACTCAATAGATAATGGTGACACAGAGACAGTAGAATCATAATTCACTCTCCCACTTGGTGGCGTACTAGTAAATTGTTTACCAACCAACCCTCTGGGGGTAAAAGGAATGCTGATTTGTGTCATTTTCTTGTTTTATGGAGTAAATACTGTCACCATGGCCAATTTCAATTTACCAACAAGCTCACAAAATTCCTGAAAATTTAGCAGTCTGCTTTTGCATATCACTGTTTCTTTTGAGGTAAAGGGAGTTGGGAAATAGAAGGCGTATAAATTGCCCATAGCAATTCTGCATCAAGCTGGGTACATGCTGGCAATTATTTTATTAGATCCTAGTTCTACATTCTGGCAGTGGTTCTCCATGGCTCTTGAATCTCCTCTCTGGGATTTTGGCCGTGCCCTCTGTGTCAACCTTCCTCTTTCACGAGAAATGACCCATGTTTGCAGTTAATTAGTGTCCTTAGCCTGCTTCTTGCACATAGAAAGTTGGAGACCCACAAATTTCATTTTATACAGTCTCTGTCTCTTTAATTCCAAGCATATAAAATCCCTTTTAAAAATTGTGTGGGTTTTCTGTGTTTCTATTTATAATTAACTCCATAAGCCAAAGTCTGCGTTAACTCATTGATCAAAAGTTTGGATCCACAAATCATCTTGAGACTGGTTCATTCTTTCCTTGGGCACTTGAGTCAGGGTACTTGAGACAACATCCTTAAGATTCTTAGAACCAGTCTTTTCTAGCAAGATGGTCCAAGACAAATGCCCTTCAGAGTATTAGAAGTCTTTTTCAGCCCCTTTATTTTCTGGCTGAGAGGCAAGCCCTTAAATCTTTTAAAATGCTAACAAAGGGTCTTATAGATGCATCCTTAAGGTTTGACCCTGAGATTACATTTTACTGGCAGTGCCCTGGATTTTGATCTTTGCCCTAAGGCCATTTCTTACTGTGGGAATCTTTTGCTGGGAGTGACTAGGAATGAGAGTTTTATTTTTGAACTGAGAAAGTCCTATTTCAGGAAAATCTTTAAATTATGCTTGAAAACTGAAGAGTCCCTTCTTTAGTTCATCTCACTCTGTCTGGAAAGAAATGAATGAGGAGCTTCAACATTCTAGTAACTCTTCTAAGCTAAAACCATAAATTCCTTAGGTATGCTACCTATTTTCTATATTACATTAGGTGACAGTGTTGCCAACATTTTCACCATTATATAACATGGGTAACTATTCTTTCCGCCTCAAAGAAGGAGTTCTTCTCTGCCCTTCCCACCTTCTTTAACAGTCTCCTTAAATCCCTACCACATCCTGTCACCATTCACTACCAAGCCAGTGCCACATACTTACATTTTGTTAAGCCAGTATCATAGTTTCAGCTACTAATTTATGTTTGGTTATTTGCCCTTGAATATCAATCCACTCTGAAACTTAGTAGCTTAAAAAGGACCACTTCATTTTCTTGTATGATTATTTGGGTTGCTTTGGTTCAGCTGGAAGATTTTCTGTTCCATGTGAGGTTGACTAGAATTATAGTCACATCGGATCTTGATTTGGCTGGAATGTCAAAATGGTTCACCCATAAAGCCAACATTCATACAAATTGTTGGCTGGGAGCACAGCAGGGATTTTTGTGCCTACTGTCAGCCTATTTCAGTGACTTGGGCTTCTCAAAGCATGGCAGCTAGGTTCCAGGAGAGAGAATCCCAAGAAAAAGTGTTCTATGAGGGAAGAAGAAAAATCTTTAAATCCTCTTAAAGGCTATGCCTGGGATTGGCATAGCATCACTTCTTCCTGGTTCTGGTGGCAAGTAGTAAGAGGGCCAGCACAAGTTCAATGGGAGGGAGAATAAGCTCGAATTCTCAAGTTGGCCATACATAATCTGCCATATAAGGATACATAATCCTGTGTCATGAAACAAAAATACTTCTGGCAAGGAGAGAGAATAACTTTGTTTCCATCATTTTTGGTGAATTTGCTTAGGTTATTTATGGCTGATACTATCTTGTTCTTCCTCACTTCATGAACTTGTATAACCATCAAAGTAGGAAAAGTTCTTATTCTGGAGAGAGATTATACATAATATAATCCCTACTTCGAATGAAGACTAATTATCTAATTCTCTGAGTACCCTTCCCGTATGGTTTACATGTTGGATAACAACTGCATTCCCCATTTATTCACTGTATTGTTCCTGCAGCCAGCCTCCCTCATCTTTGCACAGAAAAGAGTACCTCAGACCCAAAACTTCTAGATGCTAGGCCTGCCTCAGCTATTTTCTCAGTGACCTTGGACAAATCAGTAAGTTCTGAGTCTATTTTCTCATTTCTAATGTGTTGATAGAAATGAAATTAACAATGCTCCATTATAATGGGACAGTGGAAGTGGAAATTTTTTGTAAATAGTGGTATACACATGAGGGATGGCTGTTCATTCACTAGGAACCCTTCTGCTGAACCCTCTGGAGGGACAGCTTGCACTTGCATGGAATGATGCTTTGGTTGCTTGAAGCCAGCCAGCTGACACTGACTGTATTGTTGAAAGAGAGGCCTCTGTCCACAGCCACTACATGCACTATTGCCTTCGGGAAGAAGTCCATAAAGCAGTGGGGCCACCATCTGTTTCAGGCAGCCGGCCAGCCAGCTCCAACCTGTCAACCAAACATCTCCTAGCCTAGTTGGCCTCTTCATAGCACATCTTAAACCCTAGTCATTTCAATCTGTTTTGTTGATTGTTTAGATACTTGGTCAATAGAATGCCAAATCATCAGTTTGACTAATTTTCGTATGGTGTTCTAAAGCTCCATGGACATGTGCCTTAAGCATTTCTTGGGTCTCCTTGTGAAGATAGCAAAACTTTTTGTAACACATGCCATTATTCCTTGAAAGTTTTACCATCATCATGACAGTTGGGACCTGGGAAATAGAGAAAACTTTATAAATAGATGGAAAGTGTGACTTCATGTTTATCTCACATTTTTCTTTACCTAGCCTAGTCACTTTGCCTGAAATTCTACTCTTATGCACACTTTGGAAATTAAAGCCAAAACAAAGTTGCCAATGTGACTAAAGATAGGAAAACATTATTAGTTAGTAATATAATTCAATGAATTCGTTATTAGTTAAAAAGGCTTTCTGTTTAGTCCTGAATGAAACAGATGGGAGAAAGGAGCATGACATGTTTTACATCTTTAATAGAAGAGTGGAGAACACAAGCTAATGAAGCAAAGGGCAGATGGGAAAAAAGCATTTACTCCGAAGTTGTCTGGAAGAACCAAGTAAGGAGATGTGGTAGAGAGGGAATGAGCTGGCCTGACGTAACTTGGCGGATGCTGGGAGCTGACTGCTCCAGATATTCCTGCTTCCTAACATCTAGTGCCCTTCACTAAGGCAATTTGTCTGTGGTAATATATAGGTTTTGCAAAAACCTCTAAAATCATCCAACTGCTTCTAACACCAATTGCAAATATTGCAGTAACTCAATTCAATTCGATAATGAATTGAGAGTTAGGCCAGACACCACAGGTTAAGGGCAATCCTCTACAAGAGTGCCCTCATTCAGATACCAGTTGAGTGTGCAGGCCACTTCTCATGTACTGGCTACAAATTTGGGGGTTTCTACCACCCCCTTGGGTTCAATAATTCCCTAGAATGACTTACAGAACTGAAAGCGTTAGACTTGAGATTATAGCTTTGTAATAGTAAAAGCACACAAATAAGAAGCCAAAAGAAGAGACACAAAGGGTGAGGTCTGAGAATGTTTCAAACTTAAGCTTCCATGTCCTCTCCATGTGGAGTCAAAACACATCACCCTCCCTGCACAGAGATGTATCTTATCAATCGTGGAAGCTCTCCTGGGTTTCAAGTGGCCCTAGTATATATGGGATCTCATTTCATACGCATGATTGATAAAAATCAATATCCACTTGATTTAACTCAATCTGCACTCCCCTTCCACTCCTGCAGGTCAAGGGTGTGGGCTGATATGGGCCAATATAGTATGGCTCAAAGCCCCAACCCCCTAACCACAGAGTTAGTCTTTTTATTGTGGCTAGTCACCCAATCTAAGGCTGCAGGAGTGACCAGATCCACCCTGACATGTCATTAGCATATGAACTGTCAAGTGTGATCCTGGTCCCACTGTGAATAACAAAAGCTACTCCTATGACAGAAAATTCCAAAGATTCAGAGGTTACCTCCCCAGGAACTGTGGACAAAGACCAGCCAAATTTTTCCTTATGCTACAAGTAGATTGCAAAAATGGCCACATACTTTAGATCACCTTCCATGAAGAAGTGAAGTCAATTTCACCATCATCTAAATCTGGGCTGCCCTTGTGAGTTTCTATAACCAACAGAATGTTGAGGGAGACACATTGTGCTAGTTTTGATCCAAGGCTTCAAGAAGCCTTACAGCCTCCCCTGTTGCTCTTTTCACCTGCCCTCACATGTGAATAGGCCCAGATTAGCCTTTTGGAGAATGAGAAGCATGTGGCCCAGGTGTCCTTGCCACCACAGCTGACCAGCAGCCAGCCCAGGAAAGCAGAGCTGCTTATCTGAACGGTGCTAACCCAGATGCATGAGTGAGCCCAGCCAAGACCAGAAGAACGCTCAAATCCACCTCAAATTGCCAACTCCTAGAGGCATGAACAAATAAAGTAGTTGCTGTTTTAACGTACTGAGTTTTAGGGTGAATTATTATGCATCAAAATCCAGTGACTGACTGATGCAACAAAAATAACTGCGATTTTGGAATTAGTCCGTGTAGGTGTGGGCCATTTGACCTTTCCTAGAGGGTAAATGTGAATATTTTGAGGACATTGTCGAGAGCAGAGGAAGAGTTACACAGAGTCCTTCTGTATCTTGATCTGCCCAGGTTAAGCCCCTTACTTGCTCAGAGCTTTGGCTTTCTCCACTCAGAGACAAGAGACGTTGAAGAGAAGATTATAAGTAGATGATGATTTGCAATGTTTCCATCACCTCAAGCAAATAACATTCACATCTTAAAGGACATAAACCTTAACACAAAGTAGGGAAAATAATGATATTGTCAAATGCTGAGGTAATAATGGTAGCATGGTAATAATTATAATGGTAGTAACTATCATTTTTGAGTAATTTCTGCATTTCAACTACTGTACTAAGAATTTCAGCAGTACTCTCTCATTTAAACTTCACAATAATAAGTCAGAGAAGGTATAGTTGCATCATTTTATGGATGAGAAAACTGAGACTCAGAAAGTTAAAGTGACTTTTCCAGGGTCACAGCAGTAAGGAATGGAGGATCTAGGACTTGAACCCAGATTTCTGTGACTCTGAAAATCTCTTCCTTAACTACTTACTTATTGAACAAATAGTAAACGAGTACCTATAATAATCCAGGCACTCCACTAAATGGGGGAAACAACAGAGAATGAGATAGATAAGGTCTCTGATTTCATAGCTTTTATATTCTAGTCAGGGGGTATGAGCAATAAGCAAACAAATAACAAAATTTCTGATAGAATTAATGCTGTAAAGAAAATAGATTAGATGCTGTGATAGGCAGTAAGCAATTGGTTAGATTCGGTGGTTATGGAAGGCCACTAAGATATAAGTGACGAGAAAAGAGCAATCATGCAATGATTCCTGTAAGAAGGAAGGGATAACACACAGGTCACAGGACTAGAAGGATATTAAACTGTTTCAGGAACAGAGGGTGTGACTGGAACTCAATGAGGAAATCAAAGAGTGGGTAGGAGATGCTGAAGAGATAATCAAGGGCCTGGTCATGAAAGAGACCTCATAATCTACTTGCAGATCCTAGTAAACTGTTTGGATTTTTTTCTAATTGCAATGGGAACGAATTGTGAGATTTTAAGGAGTTGGCCAACGGGCAGAAAACTCAAGGAAGAGCTGGTAATAATGCAGTCTTTAAAAAAAAATCAATTTTATTGATACGTATTAAAGCATACAATTTATCGAAAAAATACAATCAATGGTATTTGGTATAATCACATAGTTGTATGTTGGTAATGCAGTCTTGAGGTAGAATTTCTTCTAGGGAAACCTCAGTTTTTGTTCCTAAGACCTTGAACTGGTTGGGTGAGACAGATCTACATTATAGTGGGTAATCTTTATTTAGAGTCAACTGATTGTAGATGTTAAATACATCTGCAAAATATTTTCCTAACAGCACCTAGGTTAGTATTTGATTCAATAACTGTGTACTATAACCTAGTCAAGATACCACATAATATTAACCATCATAAAATATATCTGTTATAACTTCTTGAAATGTGTTTAAAAGATCACACTGGCTTTTGTGTAGAGAATGCAGTTTATGGGACAAGAATGAAAGCTGTGAGGCCAGTAGAGTATTAAAATAATCCTAAAAAATGATGATGGCTTCGACTAGGCATTAATAATGAAGATGAAAAGAAGTAAATGAAGTTAGAATACTATTTTGGATGTTGAGCTGATAGAACTTAATGATAGTGATGGAGTCCAAAGGAAACAATGTCAAGGATGAGTTCTATATTTTAGGATCAGAATATGACACTGAAATGAGGAATACTAGGGTAAGACCAGGTCATGAAGTGGACAAAGGACTAAAAAATTCTGTTTTTGTTATTTTATATTTGATGTTTGGAAAGGTATTTTACATAGCAGTGTGATGTTCAAGGAAATCAGGACCAGAGATAAAAATGTGGTGGATACCTGCAAACAGATAGTAATTAAAATAATGGTATTGGTTGGATGAGCCAACTTAGAGAGAGTTTGGTGATGATTTTGGAGATGGCCAGAACTGATCCCTTTGTCACCCCCAAAATTAAAGGCCAGGCAAGAAGGAGAGACCAACAAAGGTAACTGAGAAGGAGAAGCTAGTGAGGTAGGATGTAAACCAGGAGAAAGTGTTATACAAGAAAACAAGAGAAAAACGTGGTTAAAACACTCTAAAAAGGGAAAGTGGTCAATTTTGTTCAATGTTTCTGAGGGTTTGAATAAGAGAAGATGAAGAAGAGACCCTTGGACCATAGCAACTTGGAGATCATTAGTAGGATAGAGGGCTACCTAGAAATGTGTTTAAGAGAGGATGGAAGAGAGAAACTGGATTGCACTCTACCACCTCCCATAGATTGCTAGGGAAAGAATGTATTTTGAAGAAGCTGGCCTTGTAGTGTGCCTCAATCTTTTTGTTCTTCTCTCCATTCAATTATAGTTGACTTGGTTAAAAAATGTCATTGAAAAGTGGCTAAAGGAAAGATGCAATTTAGAAAATTGCAATGACTCTCAAATTTTATTAAATTGATTTAAATGTAATATGATTATAGCCCAAGCTCATCTAAAAAATACATGAGTTTTAGAGATGTATGAAACTCATATTCAGAGAGACTAATTGATATGTAAACAAGTAACTAAGATACTAATCAACCTTTATGATGGCACAATTTGCTTTTGACTACCAGGAACAGTTTTATTGGGAAAGTCACCATTCATAAGACTTGGAAAGAGGAGGATGTCTGATAACTTGATAAATAAGAAATTCATCCACTGTAGCTGGTAGGTGGTTGATAAGGGTTAGAGAGGTAGATTGAGGCCAACAGATAGAAAACCTTCCTATGGAATTCATGGTGATGTAAATGGGGAACCAGGAAAGGGTGATAAAGAAAGGAGTGGCATGATCTAGACTATATTTTACAAAAAGAACATTATCTGTCTGAGCAAGATGGTTTGGACGAGAAAGAGATTAGAGGTGGGGAGACCTGCTAGAAGACTACTGAAGTGGACCAGCTGTGGGGTGATGAGGTATGAACTAGGGAACTAAAAATAGGAATGGAGGATGGGGAGAGGTTTCAGGGATGTTACAGAAAAAGAGATATAATGGGTTTTTCATTGTTATCTTTGCTGTGGACTCATAGCAGTCCAGTCCTGTGGCCACATCCATGGTAAGCCAGACTGTTTTCACTTCATGGCGACTGAATTAATGATCTGGGATTACTGCTGGCTCAAATGAGTGAATGGTGCAAATGAATGGGGTTGGGGAGCTATAATGAGAGGCAAATGTAGGCAGCGAGCATTGAGAATTCTCTGCAGTATGGAAAATTTTACCATGTGGTCGGTTTACTAATGAAGACACTCTTGGAACTCAGTGCAGCAACCACATAGGATTTTGCTTACCTCTGGCAATCTGCTCCAGCTCTATGAGGGATATTTTCTCCTCTTTTACCCAGATTCCCAAGATGATTTTCCAAACAAGAATGAAAGGAGAAGGAAGAAGGAGAAAAGGAAGAACTGTCTCTTCCTCAAATTGTTTTCAGACTTGGGTCTGTAACAGGAAGGAGGGGAAGTGGTACATGTAGCCACACACACTTAAGATTCTCTGATTGAAGCTGGGGGAAAAGCTTAAAATTCCAGTCTTCTCCTCCCCACTCTGTCTTTCGAATGGCCTATGAAGGTGGAGAGGGGATCATGGTTAGAAAACCACTGACCCAGCATCCTCATGCTTCATACTGGGAAACTGAAGCTCAGAGAGCTGATGTGACTTGTACAAGGCCACAAAGCAGTTCAATGACAGAATCATGCCTAAAATTAAGACCTAATCCTGTACTCTTCTCATAATTAATTCATTGCAGCCTGAATTGAGGGCTGTCTCTTTGCCTCCCTGTGGTTTCTTGCCCATGCCTCAATCTTTTTGCTCTTCTCTTGTCGACCTCATTCAGTGCAGGGTGAGCCTGAGAGGGTACTCTTTTCTACTTTGTAGCCTTCATGTGCTTGGCACAAACAATAAACACCTAATACATATATGCTAAAATCATTTATGCAGGATTTTAAATTGGTAATTAGAAATGTATTATAGACAAAAACCTCTTGTAGCATGATCACCATTCTGAATGAGATCATAGTCAAGTCTTATCTAGAGAAAATAAAACTTGCATCTATGTAATTGAAATAAAAAGTTAAGATGTATTATGTCAAAATAAGACTCAGAGAAGATGCATTCACATCCACCAGGAATTAAAATTACCACAAGAAGATGGAACTTAAGAAATGGAATGGGAAGTTGATAGTCAGAAAGGGATTTGGAACATTTCAGTTGGCAGGTATGACATAAATAAAATCATGGATATAGAAAAACAATGAGACATTTAATTTCCTTACTTTAAACTTTAATATTGAAACATTTCCTTTAGGAAAATGTCCAAACTCATTAATCTGGCTTAGAAGTTAAGTCTTTCTTCTGCTCTCATCTGGACAACTCCTCCTTACTCACCCTTCTGAGAAGGCTTCCCTGATTCCCCAAGACCAAACTCCATCACCCTCCTCAGTGTTCTAACAGGCCCCAGCTCTCTTAACCACAGAATTTATATTGCATAATGATGTCCAATTGTCTATATTCTTTATTAGAGTCAAAGCTCCATGCACAGTGTGTGTGTGTGTGTGTGTGCACGCGCACGCATGTGTGTTGGGAGTTTCCACTTCTGCAACCAGGTTGAGAAAGCTATCTGCTTTTTAAGGGCTTAGAGAACCACCCAGAGCACTCTCTCCTTTGCCATGTAATGTAATGTAATCTCAGAAGTGATATCTCATTATTCTCAAAGCTTCCACTCCCACATTATATGAGGGTAAGGATTATTGGGAGTCATTGCAGAATTCTGTCCACCACGTGTGCCATTTTCAAGCAGTTACCATAAGACAGGCACTGTGATAAGCTTTGTCATGATCATATTTAACCAGCACAATCATTTTACAAGATAGATGTTGCTATTCTCACCCTAAAACTGAGAAAACTGAGATTTAGGGATTGTGGTTGATGCGGTGGTACCAGAAGTCCTCACAGGACTGGCTGAGCTCTTTGCTGCAAATGCTTCGTGGTACAATATATCCTTCTGCCCATACCAGCTTCCCTCATCCCTCACAAGTGGTGTTCCCAAGAGCACACCCCAGCAAACTTCCTCCATGCAAATCTCAGAGTCTAGGTCTATTTCCCAGGGTACTTTACCCAGTACAGGGAGAATAAGAGACATGTCCCAGTTCAGAGATAATAAAAGCTGGAACCAGTATTTAAGCCCACATGAAAACAAACCCATGCTCTAAATCTCTATGCTATAACTGCTCTAGAACACCCTTTATTAGTCACTATGCATCACAAGTGGAGAATTTGGAAAATAAGCTTGTCTCTTTCCCCTGAAATCTGAGATCAATTTGGGCATCATATTATTTGCACAAAGAAGAAATGGGAGAATTTTTCACTTTCTTATTGAAGTCAAAATACACAATAAACCTGTGATTGATTTCTTGCAATGTTATAAATTCAAATAATTTTGAGAGTTGGACAAGAAATAATAGGTCCTCTAGGCTCACTCACTTTTAAATCTGGAATCGCATTGCCAATATCATTGCTTGAATGCCTGAATTAACAGGAAACTCAAACTTTTAGGTTAGTAACTCCAAAATGTAGTCCATGTTCCAGGTCAGTGATAGTGGAGTGCCAAGGGCCTATCAGATGCTCAATAAACATATTTTAAATAAATGAATCATGAAGTATCACTCTAGATTTTCTGAATAGGAATCTCCAATGTGAGGCTTTTTTTAGAAGGTACCAGAGATTGAACCCAGGACCTCATACATGGGAAGCAGGTACTCAACCACTTGAGTTACATCAGCTACTCTCAAGCATATATATATATTTATAATATACTTTTTTATTTTTTTAAATTACTTAGATTACATGAATGTTACATAAAAAATATAGGGGATTCCCATATGCCACACTCCCTAGCCCTCCCACATTTTCCCACATTAACAACATCCTTCATTAGTGTGGTACATTTGTTATAATAGATGAACACATTCTGAGCATTGCCACTAAGCATGGATTATAGTTTACATTGTAGTTTACACTCTCTCCTGCACAATTTTGTAAGTTATTACAAGATGTATTTGCAATCTGCCATTGCAATGTCATTCAGGACAATTCCTAAGTTCCGAAAATGCCCCCAAATTATACCTATTTCTCCCTCTCCCTCTCCCAGAACCTCCAGTGGCCACTGCCTCCACATCAATGACATAATTTCTTCCATTGCTAGAATCCCAATAAGTCTCTAGTAGAATACCAGTAAATCTACTCTAGTCCATCGTTCATTCCTCAATCTTGAGGATTCTGAGATGGTGATGCCCACTCTGCCTCTAATGGAGAGTCAAGCATACATAGTTTAACAAGTCCTTCCAGATTATTCTGAAGCAGAATCAGTTTTGAGAAATTTCATTAAGGTCATTAAGTGTTGTTGTTTTTTAAATTGTGATAAAATTTGCATAAAATAAAATTGACCATTTTAACCATTTTAAGGTGTACAATTCAGAGGCATTAATAGCATTCACAATCTTGTACAACCATCACTGCTATGAAGTTCCAGAACTTTTTGATCATCCCAAAAGGAAATCCCAATAATAATTATCATTACATAATTGTTACTGTTATTAAATAATTTTTAGCTAATATCATTCTTGTCATTACCACAACTACCAATTATTTAATGCTACTCTGTTCTAGGCACTATTTTAAGGGCTATACATATACATATATACATATACATATACATATATACATATACATATGCATATATACATACACATACACATACATATACATGCATGTACATATATACACATATACATATATACATATTTGCATATACATATATATACCTATACATATACATATAAATACACATACACATACCCATACACATACATATACATACATATACATATATATACATATATACACATACATATACATACATATACATATATATACATATACATACATATACATATGCATACACACATATACTTAATCTAGACAATAAGCCTATGATGTAAGACCATGATCCCCACTTTACAAAGAAACTACAATTCAGAAGCAAATTACAACTCAGAGAAATTAAGAAAATTTCCCAGGATCATTCAGCTAATGAGTGAGGGAACTAGGATTTAACTTAGCTCTCTAGGCTTTAGAAACTACTCTGCCAAACTGCTTAAATGTCCTAGTTTCTGGCTACAAGCATTGGGCAACTAATCAAAAAAAATTTAAGCTCATTTTCTTTCTCTAAAATAAAGACTTGATAAAGCCCTTAGTCCAGACTCATTTAGTTACAAGTGATTAAAAACCTTAACACACGCTGGTTTAAGAATAGAAAGAAAAATATTAGTTTATGTAATTGGCAATTTGTTTGAAGCTAGAAGCTGCAGCAATGTCCTCTGCATCTCTCAATAGTGGTGTTTTGTTTTGCTTTGTCTCTGATTTGGCTTCACTCTAGGGAAGCTCCTCATAGGTAGTGCTCCTGGTAGCTAAAGGAGCATGTCATACTGGCCAGAGCAACTCCTGCTACAAGAGAGATCTCTTTCTCAGTACTTCCAACATCAGTACTAAGGTAGGTTGATCCAAAATCAGTCCGGTAAACCGGAGTCTCACAGGAGACAGAATCACGGATTGCATGTGACTGAGTCATCTTTTAACCCATGGAGTGTGCTGAATCATGGATTCTTTGTGGGGAGTGGGCTGTTCTCCCCCACACCCCCCCAAAAAATCAACCTGTTACTACTAAAAACTTAAGGAACTTGGCATACTGTAAGCATTTACTAATTTATAGTCATATCATAAATTTGATCATATATGATCCTGTCCTCATATCTTACAACATCCCCTTGAGGAGGTACGGTGGGAATTTTTATTAGAACCATGTTGTAGTTGAAAAAACTGTGGCTTAGAGAAGCTAACGAACTTTCACAGGATCACACAGGAGTAAGTTGCAAAGTCAGAAATCACACTCAGATCTATCAACTCCAGATTGCCTGCACTAATTTTAGAACTAAAATGTGTTATCTTCTTAAGTGGCAACCACTCTCTTGAATAACAGCTTATTGGGACTTAACCCAGTACTTGTGAGTGAATATAGAATCCCAGCCTGTACACTAAGGATATTACCCCCACTTATCAGAAATATGCCATTCTGGAAGGAGGTGAGAGTTGTCATTAGCATGTTGAATTTCCTACCTCCTTATAGTCCCTTCCTAAGTGAAACACAGTGAAATAGGCTCTTCACAGCCTATCTTACCAGTTCAACAAAGCAGGAGTGATGGCTGTTCAAGAGTCATGCCAGCAGACTTGTTTTGCCTTGTGAACAAAGGCTCTTGTTCCAAGGTATATTATCATTATTGGTATGTTGTAAGGAAGCACTGAAGGAAATGGAGTCAGGACCAGCAAAAAGTCACGCTGAAGCATAAGTTGTGCAAGCAGAGTTTCAAAGCATATTCCATCTGAGTCTTAACCCAGCAGAGAGAGAGTAGAGAGAACAAACTGAAAGTGGCAGGATTTTAAGGGGAATACCACATTTTCTGCATGTCCATTTATTTTAATTCTATTGGAATCTTCTGTGATCATTGGAGAAGTGGGTTCATTGATAAGAGAAGATGGTCAGTATAGCACAAAATAAATAAGTAAATAAACATTCTGCTAAGCACATCACATGAGCTAGCTCGTTAAACTCTTGAGCATTCTAACAGGTAGGATACTGTTACTATTCCCATTCAGAAGATGAGAAAACTAAGTTTAGAAAGGCTGTATGAAAAGTCCAATATTAGAGTCATCTACCGGATAACAGAGCCCATAGTTTTACCCTGTCTGACTGATGCTCACTCTGCTGTGCAAGCCTCCAACTGGGCATAGAGAAGGTTCTGAAAAGTCATTCCCCAAGATGTTAAGACCAGATGTCTCTGAGAAGGTGGGAGTGTGGATGTTTCTTGTTTGGTTTTATTTTGCTTATCTCTGTTTGTTTATATAGTTTTTTTTCATTGTTTTTGTTGCTGCTGTTACAGCCATTATTCTAAATCAAATAAGAGTTACTTAATTTCCATTAGAATAAACACCTTTACCCTACACTGAATGATTCTCCACATCTTGTGAGCCCAAAATGTATACAGCAGTCTCTTTCCTTTCAAAGAGCTCAAAATCTTGGTCCAACAGCAATATGACTCTTATGAATAAACAATAAGCAAGTACTACTTTCTAGCAAAGGGAATGAGGCACAAGTGAATTTCTTTGCTTTTGTATCATTAATAATTCCTAATATTTAGAGAAAACTCACAGTCTCTTTAAACCCATTGTATCTGCTATCTCATTTGATTCTGAAAGTAACCATGTAAAGTAGCAAAATACGAAGACCTGACAATTACTGTGGGGGACAGCAAGGCTCAGAGAAGTTGAATGATTTCCTGGGGTTTGATGACAAATGCTTGATTGAGGACAGTCTTGAACCCTGGGAGGCTGACTCTTTTCACCATACAATGTAGCCTTCTGTATAGCAGGTTAACTTTTAAAAAGTTTATCTTATTTATTTTTACCAAGGTAATTAATTTAACTATGTAGAGTATTTACTATATACCAGGAATTAGGCTGAGTTCTGAGGATACAAGAGTGAATAAAATGCATAAGAAAACAATATTTGGAGGTTAAACATTGAAAGTATTTAAAAAACATAACTTCAAAATGAAGAGCATTAGATAGTTTCCCCACCTTTCCTTTAGTTCATTTACGACTACATATTTCCATAAACGTTAAGTACATTCTACTTAACACCATAAATGTTTCCCCATTCCTTAACCTTTTTTGTTCAAATATATTAATAACTTACTCCTTTGCCTTTGTTGTTATTGTTGTTTTCCTTTTATTTGTTTGTTTATTTATGTTTGGAGGTACAAGAGAATGAACCAGGGA
>JAQZBX010024583.1:0-30082 GCA_029593785.1 Cabassous unicinctus
AAAAAAAAAAAAAAAAAAGCAAAAGAAGTACTATCACCATCTTATGACCTTTTATAATATTGCTGCTAAAATTAGCAAACTGGTTATATTTTTGCAACGATAAGCATCACCTCTTATAATTAGGCCAAGGGCTAGATCTTGGCCATATGCCAAATCCTTTCCAGCCTTTTTTTCCTATTTTGTGCCAAGGGCTTTGTGCCATACAAAGATGAATGAGATACAAATACTGGCTTCAAAAAGCCTATAGTTTACAGAAGCTATTTTTCCCAGAGAGAAGGAATCCACAGTGGGAGTGCTCAGACATTGGACTCTGTAAGTTACCAGGCATCCCTTCATCTTTAGAATGTAGGAAGATTGGTATTATACATGAAAATCAGAGGTTTATTTGCAAAAAAATGAATGAAGCTGGGACCTGGGCCACACTGGGAGCAGGCCTCAGTCCTTAGGGGACATTGAGGGGGAAAGGACATAAATTCTAGAATCCACTATTTGTTTCTCATTGTGAGGGACAGGGTGGGATTAGATTTGGCTCAATACCAGAGACGAGGAGAAAAAAGAAAATGAATGGATGAATAGGCAACTCTGTCAATTTCAAACCCATTCCTAGAGGGGATACAGTAGAAGAAAGCAATAGCTAGCTAAGCAGATGAAATAAGTAGGACCTTTTGATCAGTTAAGATGTGGCCCAAGATGGGTCTTAATCCTATTACCAGAGTCCTTTATAAGAAAAATGAAATTCAGACAGAGAAAAAGCTCCAGGGGAAACAAGAAGCTGAAGGTCAACAGAACCAGAAAGAGAAGGCCAGGAAGGACCTCCATGTGCTTTGCCATGTGATAGAGGAGCCCAGGACCAAGGATCACTGTCAGTCAGCCCCAGAATGCCAGTCATCGGGGAGAAAGCATCACTTTGATGACACCTTGATTTGGACATTTCCCAGCTTGAAAACTGTGAGCTAATAAATTTTCATTGTTTAGGTGGACCCATTGCATGGTATTTGCTTTAGCAGCCCAGGAAACTAAAACACTGTGCAAAATGCTCTGGCTACCACTGGAAAAAGCGTGAAACATCTTCTCCACACCTATGAATTCTGCCCTGTCTGCTGCAGTGATTGCGGAGGAAATGATACCACTTGGCATTAGAGAGATGGTATTATCTTTACATTAATTTGTCCATCTGTGTTTGTAAATTCACGAGTATCTCAGGAAGAAAATGTCTACTATTACAGGGAAATGCTTAAGCAAGCAAACCACAAATTCTGATTTCAGTTTTTTCCCCATGATGTCTGAAACTAGTTGGTGCTCTAAATTAAAATTTTGCACAGATAATATAAAACTCAGATAAATTTTCTCTTCCTAGTAAAATGGGATGATTTCATGAAATGATCCTGAGATTCTGTGATCGTCACTACTATGATATAAAAGGAATTGTACTGCAGCTGAGTTATGATTTAAGTAGCTGAGTGTGAAATGACAAGATGTTTTTTTTGATGCAACTTTACATTGGAAATAACCTGAACTGCATGCCATAAAATTAGTTTTAAATGGAAATGAGAAGTTGTGGTTACTTGGAAAAAAGTGGTTTCCTTTATTCCTTGTGCTTGAAAGTGTTTGCCCTTTGGGATAACAGTAGTATGCCTTTAACCGCTGGGCCAAACTTGGTTGTTTGTTAAGGCTTGTATTGATTTGTTCATTCAGGCGTGTCTAGGCCACCTTCTGGTCAGTTCCTTTTCAGCTAACACCCAGAGCCAAGCTGAGCAAAGAGGCCATTCCCTTATCACTGCCCCTTTGTGCCTTGTGTTCCGAGCAGAAAAGGGAAGCAGTGGACTGTGTTGACTAATCCTAGCAGTCACGCCTCCTCCTAAGGGCTGGTCCAGAGCACGGCAGGGCTCAGTCATAGGCAAAATCAGCAGTATTCATGGGTTCATCTTGAAAAGTTTATGCTGCTTTATGCTTTTAATCGAAAATGCGTAAACACCCATAAATTACCATACCCACCCCCAAACCCTACATTTTATCATCCCTTTCTATAGCCTGTTGATTAAGAGTGTGCATTTTGTGTTTGCATGCTGTTTCTGCTCCTACTGGCTTGTGATCAGGCAAGTTCAATGTAAAGCCTGAAAGCCTAGGTCTGCTTATTTGTCAAACTGGACTAATAATAGTATTGTCCAAGCCAGGATATTGTGAGCATGAAGTGAGGCAATGTGTGCCCAGCGATTCGTGTTGCACCCGGGACATAGTAAATGCTCGACAAAGGTTAGCTGTTCTTGCTGTTTTTATGATTTCATGCCTCACTAGCTTAGGTAACTGTGGAGGACTGTACCTTTCTGGAAACCATCTCAAGTAGAGGCTACTTTTCCACTCTGCAGTAAGAGCATTCAGTATAATTATTATTGTCTCTTGCCCTCAATCCTTTCCATTCTTACTGTTGTATTTACCAACCTCTCAGGTGTTCTCCCACAAGTTGCTCTGTAGCTAGCTGACCGTCATCTCCTCTGTCCTTGCCTTGATGCTCTCGTCAGGGCCTCTACAACTCTGTGGCTGATCACCAAAAGTTGATTCCAAATAAACCAACCTCTCTACCATTTACATGTCAAAGCTAATATGCTTTCATCAAGTCCTAGTTCTGAAATTGAATTCTCATAACTCCTTGGACTTCTTTCACATGCCTTCCTACCCACTCATAAGCCACGCTTGTTCATGAATGAATTCATATATCCATCTTCTAATACCACAGATATTTATTGAGGTATTACCTGGTACTTCTCAAGATGCTGCACTACAACAAGCAACTACACAGTCATTTCACGAACATTCTCAGTTTCCACACCCAGTTCATCAATCCATAGCTCTAGATTACTGCAGTCATTTTCTATACTCTGGTATTTTTAGGCTCTCAGGTACCACTAGAGCAGGGGTTCTTAACAAGGGGTCCATGAGCTTGAATTGAAACTCAGAAAAGCATAATTCTTGTGGGGACGTGTTGGTGTGGGTGTGATATATTTATTAAATAATACACAGTGTAGTGTGGACTTAGTAAGGGGTCCATGATTTTCACCTGACTGGCAGAGGGGTCCGTGGAACAAAAAAGGTTAAGAACCCCTGCTTTAGAGGAAGAAAATATCACAGAATTGCTAATTATCCCCATTACAGATTATTACTCCCAAATATTCCATGCTTTGCCCAATCACAGATTCACCACCCACTTAATTATAATTTTCCACTTATTTATCTGTCTCCCAACTAAACCGTAAGCTCCTTACACTGTCTCATGTATCTTTCTGTCCCTAATCCAAGCTTCCCATAGAGTAGGGGTACAAGTAATATTTGTTGAATTCCTGTGAATTAGTACATTTCTGATTTTCAGCTTTGTAACTAGTTTCTCACTACTGCTTGGCAAATCCTTTCCTCATGTCTTTTCCTCCGTTACCTTCCTCCCTGTTTCTGTTTCACACTTTCCGGTTGCCTTTCGTCTCCACTCCATCTTCACCTTCTGGCTGGTGAGCTCTCTGGCTCCCCTGTAAAAAGGCCTCCCTCTTCACTGTGCCTCACTACTGCCCCCTTCTGGGAGGCAGGGGAGGGCGCAGAGCCCCTCCTCGTCCCAGGACTGGCCTCCACCTGTGCCCCAGTCCTTGCCTGACTCATTTCCGTGCCCCCACTGTGCCTAGCCAGTGGCCTGCAGTAAAGCACAGGTTCAGGGTAATTGGATGAATATAATTGTTAAAATTCCTTCTCAGGAAGCTGTCCAGAGCACTTAAACAGTTAAAGTTATTGGTTTTGTGGGTCCCCCCACACACTTTGGATCTTTGCACCTTGTTGCCTACTTTGGGGCTGGTGGGCTTGTAGACAGCTCTCGGGTCACAAGTCAGCCTGCCTTCTCTCCTTTTTAGCCAATGCCAGCTGATCCTCAGCACTGACCTTCCCAAGAAGGAACCAGTCCATTCTTGGTGAACTCCAGTCTGCAGCTCTTTATCCCACTCAGATACTAGGTAGTCTTTGTAAACTCCTGACAACGGAGGCACTTGATAAGGAAGGCAGTCCTGGATGGGAATGGAGGACATGGAAACCATAGTGCTGTAAAATATCTTGAGGTACTAGGACCATAGAGATGCTCCAAATTCTGTAAAAGAATATAAAATACCTCATCCTCTATTCCAAAGGGGTGACGTATTTGGGGTGAAGTTTCACCGGGATTGCCTTTAACAGAACGAGAAAGTTCTATAGGCCCGAAGGCCCTTGCCACATATTTTGTAGGCCTTGTTTTGGATCACCTTGCTTTATTTGGCCAGAGTAGTATCTCGCACCTTCATATTTGGGCATTTGCTGCCGGCCACTGGTTTGTGAGAAACACTTTGCGATAGGAAGCATTTGTCACCATAAAGCGCATCCATCTCTGGGAAGGGCCTGAGCTTGCCAAGTGTGCAAAGGGCTGCGTGTAATCCCCAGGCGCTAAGGAAATATTTCTCTCCTTTCGGAGGCACGTGGTTGTCACAGTGCTCCTTCCTGGGGGCATAATTACACACCACTGATAGGAATTTATTTTAATCACTCCAGAAAATGTTTGTTTAGGTAAGAGGGAATTTTCTTTTCCTGGAGATAAGCTCTTGCCCAACCAACATTAAATTGCACTCCAAATGGTCTCTCCTAAGCCAGCGTGTGAGCATGGCGTGTACTACATTCACGTATGTGAGTGGTTGGTATGTGTACGAGTGCTTAGGCTGCTGAGTAGGTGAAACCTGCTTTTGTGTTTTGAGGGTTATTTCTAGTAGGAGACGATGCTGTCCAATTTATCTTTGGCACCAAGCAAGCCCTATTTGTCTCTGGCATGAAGCAGGCTTTGCTCATCTGGTGCCGTCTCCTGGTTATCGTGCTACTCAGCAGGAGTAATTTGTTTTGTTTTATTTCTGTCCCAAAAGGTAATTAATAATACAGGAGCAAAATTTTTGTGTGGTGTTTTTATATTTTTGATTACCCAAAGAAATATCTTTCGGGAGCCTTTCCAAGTAGCTGCTTTGCACCTGGCTGAGAACGTGTGCTCCTCAGGTGACAACGGGCTAACTTAGAAACCTTCCAGGGGTCCGTTCCATCACGTTCACAACCTCTAAGACCCATTTAAAGTGGGTCAAGGAGGACTTTAGAGGGCATTAAAACACATGTTGGTACATAGTGATATTGAGCCAGAACCTTCATATTCCAGTACAATGCCCTGGCCTCTGGCAGTGATTTAAAGAAATCCCACCAAGCAGTTACTGCATGCTTAGGCATTGTACTCATTCTGTCCATACATCTCATTTCATTTTTACAATCATCAGTGAGGTAGCTATGCTTAGTCTTCATTTCAGAGGTGAGGAAATTGAGGCTTATGTTAACAGTATTTAAAACATGCTTTTGCGTTTTAAGAGTAATTTCTCTCAGCTCTTAATCTCTATTCCAGGAGTGGCAAATTCAAATACCCGCAGGGGCTGGGCAGGGTTGCAGCTAACTGGCAAGTACCACCTCCTTCCAAGAAAGCAGCAACTATTCTGTACTTGCTGGTGGTTGCCAGGTGACAAGAGGGACCACTGAAGCCAGATTCTTCCAAGTTTTCAGCACTAACTAGAAATGTGGCACTTTTTGTTATAATTCTATAAGTTTGCTACAGTTTTTAGTCCCTTTTTTCAGAAGAAACAAATTGAGGCTTAGGGAGAATAAGTAACTGTCCCCAAATCATTCAGTTAGTAATTATTTTAATTGTACACAAACCTATGTTTGTCAAGCTTAGAAGCCCTCTATGTACTAATGCCTACACTTCTTCTGTGCTTCCATGTATATTTTCATTCAAACTGGGCAGCCTCCTAATTAATTTTTCTTTTTGTGTAGTAGCAGCTTTATTGAGATATAAATTCTATAATGAACAATTACCCACTTAAAGTGTACACTAGTTTTTAGGACAGTCACAGAGTTGTGCAACCATCACCACGATCAATTTTAGGCCATTTTTATCATTTCAAAAAGAAGCCCTGTACCCTTTATCTGTCATCCTCAATCACCCCATTCCCCCAACTCTAAGTAACCACTAATCTTTCTGCCTTTACATTCTGGACATTTCCTATAAATGGAATCTTATACATGATCTTTTGTGACTGGCTTCTTTCATTTCTTTTGACTTCTTTGTTTTTAAGGTTCACTCATGTTATAACAAACATCGGTACTTCATTCCCTTTTATGGCCAAATATTATTCCATTGTGTGGATATACCACATTTTGTTTATCCATTCATCAGCTGATGGACATTTAGATGTTTTCATCTTTTGGCTATTTCGAACAATGCTCCTGTGAACACTCATGTGCAAGTTTTCATGTGGACATGTTTTCATTTCTCTTGGACACTTGGGCTGCTTCCACATTTTGACTATTGTGAGTAATGCTGCTATGCACATGGTATAAATGTATCTGTTAAAGTCCCTGCCTTCAGTTGTTGGGTATACACCTAGGAGTAACTGCTGGGTCAGATGTCAACTCTATGTCTAAGTTTTTCAAGAACTGCCAGACTGTTTTCCAAAGCAGCTGCACCATGTTTCATTCTTCATACAGCAATGTATGAGGGTTCCGATTTCTTATATCCTTGCCAATACTAGTTATCTAACTTTTGGATTATATCCCTGCTTGTGGGTAAGAATTGGTACCTCACTGTGGTTTTGATTTGCAGTTCTCTAATGACTAATGATGCTGGGCATCTTTTCATGTGCTTGTTGGCTATTTATACATCTTCTTTGGAGAAATGTCTATTCAGATCCTTTGCTCATGTTTTAAATTGGATTTTGTCTTATTATAGAGTTGTAAGACTTCTTTATATATTCTAGATACAAGTCCCTTGTCAGATATATAATTTTCCACATTCTGTGGGTTATGTTTTTACTTTCCTGACAATGTCATTTTAAACACTTAAGTATTACATTTTGATGAAGTCCAATTTACCTATTTTTTTTTCCTTCATCACTTGTGCTTTTGGTGTCATATCTAAAAATCCATTGCTGAATACAAGATCACAAAAAGTTACCCCTATGCTTTCCTTCTTGCTTTTGTTCTTCTAAAACATATTTTCCTTTTTTAAAGGCATGTTCCCTGGTTCTGGAATATGGGAATGTGGTGAAAAAGACTGTGTTTATGTTGTACGTAATCATACAAACTTCTGTTACCAATTTTAGCCCAACTGTCCCACCATCAAACATTATTTTTGTCCATGGTAGGTGCTGGGCAACCACTGGTTGAGGCTTTGCTATAGTTCAGAGGTCAGTTTGTAAGTCCTGTATATTTCAACTCTGCTTTGTTCACTGTGATGCTTATGCTTTTTTTGCTAATTCTGTCTGTTGCTCTCACAAGTTAGCCTTATAAAAGTATTTCTGGAGAAATACTGGAGTATTATTACAAAAACGTGTCATACTTTAAAAATTTTGAGAGAAGCTTTTAGGAAAGGAAGAATACCTGTCAATGTACTACCTCTTATATTGTCAGCTTTTTGACAGAATATTTAAAAGCCGTTTAAGACTGGTTAGACAGCATTAATCCGTGGGAAAGAAAATTTCTCTCTCAGTTACTTAATAGCCTATCTGAAGTACTTGCAAGGAAAAGTCACCAAATTTCACCAATGTTTTTGTCACCTCAGAACTCTAGAGTATACAGGATGGCTGACACTTTTATAGCTATTCTGCTTCACTAGGACAGTCTTTCAGATCCTACTACTTCAAGTGGCACGTGTGTGTTCACCCCAAATAGTTCCAGTATGACACTTTCATCAGACCTATTTCTTCATAGTGTTCTGAGAACTCATGGAAGAAAAGTGCCACAAAGAAAAGTCAATTATTTGTTCAATGCACATATAATTTCACCAAAATCCATGTTGTTAAGAACCTTGGTGTTAAAATACATTTCTTTAAATGTAAGACTTTATAAACCCGTCTTTCATAGTTCTTATGACTTTTTTTTCTCAGCATGCCTATAGAGTTGTTTCAAATTGGCATTAATCATTTCATAATTTTAAATAATAAACAAAAATGTCTCTTGCCCATAAAGAAGGAACATGGGGATGTTGATTTTAATACTGCCTACATTTACAAAATTGATAATGAAATCCCTACCTGGGTGATTTTATCTTCCTCTCTGCCCTTTTCTCTGGTGCTTTCACCTCCCCACCTGCAGATTTGAGCATCTGTCACTTTTCAGCCCTTTACCAGCTCACCCTCAATTCTAACCTATATGAGTCAGTACTTGGATATTTATATTCAAATGTGATTTATAGATGTGGGCTCCTATACAAGGCAGGCACATATATTGTATAGGACAGGAAATTCCTCATGGGAACTGTTCTTAGTGGCACACTCTCTCTCTCTCTTATACACACATACACACACACAGACTCATATATCTTCTGGAATAGGTTCTTGCACATAGAAAGTACTAAATTCTTTTTTAAAAGTTTATGTTCTCCCAGTTACTCTGATAAAAATTACTTATCCTTGCTGAGCCTCAGCCTTCATACCTGTAAAATGGATATCATATCTTAGAGTGCTATAGTGAATACTAATTGAGATAATTCATAGGAACAACTTTATAAGCTGTCAAGTACTAAACACATGTTAACTATCCTATTTTTATATCTTGATTTTTAGAATACATTCGGAAAGAGCAAGAGAATGGAGCTTCTGCCTCTTGTTTCTCTCTTTTCTTCCACCTATAGGTTCTCCTCCCCCAAATCCAGTGTCATCTCTGGAGTAATTAGAAAATATTTTCTGAGTGCTGGGTAGCTATGCAAATCTCTGAATATAAAAATAATTATCTGTACATCATATGGGCTATAGAGCATCTGCAAATATATGAGAAAGTGGGAGGGACTGTAAGTATTTATGACCATTTGCTAACACAATGGTCTCCCACTTTTCATCGTGTGTTCCTATCAGTAAAACATTTTTGAGCAGCCACCTCCAATATTGTGTGATTGGCTGAAAATTGATCACCTTAAAAAACTAAAAGGTTATCCAAATACTCCTATAATTATTAAACAGTAATAAAAAAAAGTCTCAGCACACTGCTTCAGTTAAGAGATATGAACAAGGAGAAGCATCAGATAAATTACTCAGTTTTACTGATACATTCAAGCAGTTCTTAAAATTGATTTTCCCTCATTGTAGCCTACTTTGAAACCCAGCTTAAAATGCACCATTCACCATATTCAATCAATCCTTAAGTATTTACTGAATGTCAACTAGGCCACCAGGCACTCTTCTAGGCACTGAGAACACAGGAAGGACCAATATTTAAAATGAGGTCTCTGCTCTTATGCAAATTAACCTGTTAGCAGTGGCTCCTCAGAGTAGGGGCAATCAAATGCACTTGGTAATTTCTAAATGCATTTATTTTAACCCCTCCATCATAAGAAATTTACATTTTAATTATATTTAATATGCAGATTATCACTGGCACTGGCACTTTTATCCATGAGTAAGATGATGACCTGGCAGGTACAATATTCACAGTATCTTGAAGGCATCATTAGATACTATGGAAGTGGACTATTCACATTTCAATATTGTGCCTTCGCTTTATAGTGAGCAAAAAAATAGTCGGTATATTGACAAAGCCTTGTTGGAATCAACGCTAGCAATGGAAAGAACATATAACGTGTCCCTGTTTGACCCAGATATACAAAACTGTAACAAAAACTCCAGCAACAATTAGAACATTGTGATTGGACTGATGAAAATGGAGCCCTTCAGACCCTTAACTGTCTCTCCACTGCTCACAGGGTAAAGTCCATATGCCTCGGCCTGACGTGCAAGAACCTTCACGGTCTGGCTCCTACCTGCTTTTCTAGTCTTGTTAACTATCTTTCTACATTGGGCATGCCTTGAGTGTCAACCTCGCCCTATTTACCTGACAGCTTCTAACTCATCCTCCAAAGCTATTGAAGGATCACCTCCTGTGTGGAGTCATCCAGACACTCATGCTGAGCTCTGACCTCCTGTGGCATCTTCACAGGGACGCCTGTCAACCCTCCGGTCACTGTACTTTAATTGTCTTTACTTTTTCTTTCCCTCACTGGACTGAGAGCTAGTGACACTGACCTGTCCTCCTGAAAACTATCTTCATGGAAACCAAACAAGTGCTGCCCTAGGGCACTCTGGTTATAACTTAATATTCCCCCCAAAGTGTCTACCTCAGCAGCTGCCAAGTGACTGAAGTTCACTGAGCACATGCCCAAGCTCTCTGTTTGCAGAGGAAGTAAGAGCTTCCCGTGGATGGAGTACAGCCCAGTGGCTAAGTGTGTGGGCAGGGGTGCCGGTCAGCCAGGGAGCCATCCTGGCTCTATTGTGTACAGGCTCCATGACCATATGTTACTTCTCCTCTTTGTGCCTCAGTTTCCTTTTCTGTAAAATGAAGATAAGCATACTTATTTCATAGCATTGGTATGAGGTAGGAGTAATGTGGCAATACATACAAAGCTCTTAAAACACTCAATAAATGCTGGCTAGCAATGTTAAAGTGCGAAGTCTCTGCATTTACTCAGAAGTATATGTGGGCTTCGGTCAACGTTTAAATGAGTAAGCAAGGTTCTTGCTTGTTTTGAATAAGTTTGATGATGTGGGTGAATGGAGGAAATGTCAACCACAGGAAAAAGGGTGAAGAGGAGAATAGGAATCCCAAACAGTATCGCCCCAGAGTTCCCAACAGAAATCATTAAGTTTGGTAGATTTTCTGTTGTACTGGTGGGAAGTTTAGCAGAAACAGAGCCGCTCATGTAAGATCTGTTCTTATTCTTATTGATGTTTTCCCCAAGAGAATTATCTACTTTGGTATACATACTGTTGTAGTCATGAGAAGTTTAGTGGGCACATCCCTGCTCAGTTGAAGTCCCCCTCTTTATTTTTAATCATTTTGCATATATAATAAAGATAGAGTGCTCAGTGACTTCATTAGGAGCCGGGTGTATGCGATGGAGGTTGTGAGCTGCCATAGGAGCCTTAACTGGCTCAGTGGCTCATTGCAGTAATTGGTTGGAAAAGTGATTTCCAACAGCTCGTGCTATCTGGAGCTACAACTTTGAGCTCTTTATCTCACAACAGGCCTTCTTGTCAGCCTATGATATGTTAATTCCTCTCTTTTGTCTAACTATATATGTTCTTTTAATGTTACTGACAGCAAGGTAGCTGGAATCCACAATTTTGGTGGGCAATAAGCACTACAGTCAGTGTTTTCTTAACAGATGCTTTAGCACCATATAGAAAAATTGACTGGTGGCTATAGAATATTGGACAAGATGCATATGGTGCACTTGGCCAATATAGATAACAATAAACTTTTTAAGTTTAATTCGCTATTTAGTCTTATACTTACTAACCGCACTTTCCAGCTTCTGCTATGTAATTCTGATAATAGATGCACATGTTTTATTTCTCCTCTAGATTCTAATTTCCCTGAAGACAGGCCCCAATCTTGGTCAGCCTTGTATTCACACATAAAGTCCTCAGTAAGCATTTGATGAAAAACTGACTTAGTGAAATCTCAACATTACCTTGGGAAGTTTTATCACGTTTTGATTATGGAAATTTGGAGATATACATGAAGGAAAAGAGAATATTATAATGAATCCATTTATAGCCATCACCCAGCCTCAACAGTCATCAACAGTTGGCCAATTTTCTTTCATCTACACCCCTCAAAGTTTATTTGAAGGAAATATACATGGAAGGTTTTGAAACTTAGGTACAGAAAATTTGGTAAATTAAGTACAGCTTCTTCTGCATTACCAGACTTCAAGGAGTATTTGCTAAGAGCAGTCTCTACAGGGCATTTTATTTCATTTTATGTGGGTTTTTTTTGTGTTTTTTTTTGCTTTATTTTTAAAGAAGTTTTAATTACATAAATGTTACATCAGAAATATAGAGAGGTTGGGAAGTGGATGTGACTCAATTGATTGGGCTCCCGTCTACCATATAGGAGGCCCAGGGTTCGTTTCCTAGGGCCTCCTAGTGAAAAGCAAGTTGGCTTGCGTGGCGAGCTGGCCCGAGCAGAGAGCTGGCCCATGCAGAGTGCTGGCCCCCGCAGGAGTGCTGTCCTGCACGGAGCGCTGGCGTGTATGGAAAGCTGGTATAGCAAGATGACGCAACAAAAAGAGACACAGAAGAGAGAGAATGAGAGATGCATCAAATCAGGGAGCTGAGGTGACGCAAGAGATTGAGCAGCCTCTTTCCACTCCGGAAGGTCCCAGGATCGGTTCCTGTTGCCGAATAAAGAGAAGATAAGCAGACAGAGAAGAATACACAGAAAGCAGACAGCAAGCACAAAACAACGAGGGGGTGGGGGGAGAAATAAATAAATAAATAAATAAATCTTTAAATATATATATATAGAGAGAGATGGATGTGCCTCAAGTGGTTGGGCACCTGCCTACCACATGGGAGGTCCTGGGTTTGGTTTCCAGTGCCTCCTAAAGAAGATGAGCAAGACAGTGAGCTGACATGATGGACTGGTGTGGCCAGCTCACGTAACAAGAAGATGCAACGAGATGACACGACGAAGAGACACAATGAGGAAACACAATGAGAGATACAACAAGTGGGAAGCGGAGGTAATTCAAGCAATTGGGCACCTCCCTCCCACATGAGAGGTCCGGGGTTCAGTTCCCGGTGCCTCCTAAGTAGAAGATGAGCACACAGTGAGCAAACACAGAGAGCAGACAGCGAGTGCAAATAATGAGGAGGTGGGAAGAAATAAATCAAATCTTTAAAAAAAATATATAGGGGAATTCCATATTCTCCACCTTCCACACTTTTACCCATTAACAACGTCTTTCATTAGTGTGGTACATTTGTTACAATTGATGAACACATATTGAAGCACTGTTACTACCCATGGTCTATAATTTACATTATACTCTTTGTACCGCACAATTTTATAGGTTTTGACAAAATGTGCAATGGTTTGTATTCATCATTGAAATGTCATGCAGAACAATTTCAATGTCCCAAAAATGACCCATGTTATACCTATTCTTCTCTCTCCCTCCCCTCAGAACCTCTGGTGATCATTCTCTTTATATCAATGTTATAAGTTCTTCTATTACCAGAATAATAAAAAGTCTAATTTAGTCCTTAATAGCATTCCCTCTTTATGTTTGTTCATTCCTAAATCTTGAGAATTTTGGAAATGGTGATGCCCACTCTGCTTCCAATTGAGAGGGGGCTTAGATCCCATGGGGCAGTTGGATGGAACTGTTTTGCTTACAGTTCTAGATAATCTCTGCTTTTTGGGATGAATGTTGTCCATCATCATCCTTTTATTAGTTGTCCTGGGTGAGTTCAATGAATTGTAGAGTAGGTGTTGGCTGCAACTCTGCTGAGATTCAGGGCTCAACTGGCATATGAACAGCCAAAAGATTTAAGTCTCTGGGAAATACATTTACCATGTATTATGGTGCTAATTATAGGTTCAAATCAAAGGGGCCGAAGAACCATGTGTGGGAAAATTATGAGTCTAACTCTGATACATTGGGGAGATAGGTGATCATATATTCCAAGGTAAGGCCCACTGATGGGGTGCTGATTTCCTGGGGTTGTCTGCCCTGCCTGTAGTGTCTAGCTGTCTCTACAGCCCTCAGGAGCACCCCTGTTGAGGCACTGTTTACTGTGGCAGTCAGTGAGAGTCTCCTAGGACGTGCATAAGCATAACCTCTGGAATGACCTCCTGACTCACTTTGAAATCTCTTAGCCATAAAAACTCATTTGTATTTAATATTACCTCCTTTTGATCAAGGTCTTTTTCCAAATGTATCACTAGTTGGCTCTTGGTAATAATCCCTTGGTGCCAGGGAGGCTCATCGCCATGTGTCATGTCCCACGTTGGAGAGAAGATAGTGTGTTTATATGCTGAGTTTGGCTTCGAGAAAGCCCACATTTGAGTAACAGGGAGGCTTTCAAGAGGTAACTCATAAGCAATATATAATACTAGGCTAAGTTTCAGTTTCTCAAGAACAAGATCCATAAGTACAACCATCAATATCAAGGGCTTGGCGTGTTGGTCCGTCCTCCTTTGCTAGGCACTGCTCATGTGCTGTAGGGATTCTAGCTGCTCTATTAGAGAAAGTAGCAGGACTTCCCAAGGATGGGAATTCAATTTTCCATTGGTTATTGTATGGGTCTCCACCCACTAAGACAACAACCATATGACATGAGCTTATTCATATTACATAAGGCATGCCCCAGGTGCACCCCTCCTCACACATCCCCCCACCACTGACACCCTGCACCAGTGATCCTCCTCTGCCACAGTTACAACCCTTCTGCAATCCAAAACCTCTCCAATAACAAAGCCAAAATAATAAAAATAAACATTAAAATTAAAAAAATATTTTTGCATTGTGCCTTTAATCACCATAAGATCTGTTATCTTTTATGTATATTGATAATTTCTTCTGTATGTTCCCCCCAGTGTCTTATTTCCTTTTCACTTTATCTTCCAAGAAGCTTCTACAAGGCATTTTAATGCCTCCAAATGAAAGAGGCACAGTCCCTATCTGTTTGTATTCCATTTTGACCACACAGAAATAGTAGTTTTCAGGATTTCTTATTATTCCTGCTATTTCATAGCCAGTGGGACTAAACTGCGAGCAAGGCACAATTTCAGTGTCAGAGCCTGGAAGCTTGTTCATTAATTAATTCTTTCATTCAATAAACATTTTAGAAGAGTGTCTCTCCCCCATGGGGTCCGCCTCCATTACGGATGAAATGAGATAATGTATATAAAGCACTTGATAGAGTAGTACCTCTCATCTAGTAATTGTTCAGCAAAGGTTATTGATTACCATTGTATAATTATTGCATATCAAAGACTGTGCTGGGTGCTAAGATAAAAACCTACACACACAGCCACACATACACACAACTTTTTCTCAGCTCTTTAAGGAGGTCTCTAGCTAGAAACATTGGACTCATTTTAGATTATATCAAAAGAGACTAGCCTGGAAGTGAAGAATGAAAGAAGAGGGGGATAGGTCAGGTCCTAGAGCATGAAAAAGGCAACTGGCCCAACAAGCTAGGCGCAGTTGGAGGAAGGTTCTGGAAGGATGAGGAGGCACAGGCAGCTAGGGGCAAGAGGGGAGGGTGGTGGTAGCACCTCTTTGCTCTAACAGTCAATAAAGAGCACTGCCCTGAGCACCTGTTGGTCAGCTGGCTTCTTCCTACTGTAAAGGAGGTCAGTTCAGCCTGGGAAGCCTTAACCTAAAACGCCCCTTTCTTAGAGGTGCTATTGCCACCGTCCAGTAGCAGCAGCTTGGAATGAATTTTGTGAAAGTGACTTTGGCCTGAAATTTGAATATCTGATCCTGCTGTAAATTCACTTACATGACTTTTACATAGGCCTGGTAAGACTAGCGTATCTGTTGTCATTATTTTCTATCTCTACATCTACATCTGTCTCTCACTTTCTCCTTTAGGACTTAGCTCTTCCTTTCTGGTTCTTAGTTTTCTTGATCTAAATCTCATTTTTACTTTGCCACTCCTCTATTTCCTTATTGGTTCATTTGTTTTCTTTCTTTTCTCCCGTCATCCTTCTTCCCGTTTTCTTTCGGCTTTGCTGTTGGATGACTGTGTAACTCAGGACTGTAGCACTTTTGCATTTCTGAAAACTCTTGAGAACACCAGCATTTGCCTGTCACAGATTTGGGGTTGGAAACAGAGCTTGGATTCTCACCCTTAAATTGGTGTTTGCCTCTTACAGCTCAAATTGATACCGGACCAAATGCTTCTGTATTCATTCATTCAGTGTCCTCTGAGTGCCCTTTATGTCCTCAACTGGATTTACGTGTGAGCGTGAAAGACACCCAGCTCCTGCCCTCCCAAGGCTTACCTCCCAGGTACCTTATGATGAAATAGCATGCATCTAAAAGATGCCAAATGTGGTACAATTTAAAGCAGATGATCTACAATTTTAAAGATATTATTTATTTAAGTTACAGTATCCTATCAACAAGTTTCATGGGTGACTTTTTAGGCTCAAAAGCTGATAGATTGTGAAATGAGATTCAGCCTGAAGTCAGTCAGGATGACACGATAAGCTGGGGCATCTGAGGATGAAAATAAATGTAATAAACACTATAGATAGTTCAGCATTTTCTTACCCGCACACTGAATATCATGGGATATTTTAAAGGATGGCTCTCTCTGTGCTACTGGAGCAGGTTATTAATATCTGACCATGGCTTTAAAAATTCTGTCAATATTGCAACCTTAATATAGGTAAATGCAGGAAAGTGCATGGCAGTGCATCATTATAACCACTAACATGGCAGGAGAGGCATAAAAATTAAGAATCCCACAGGGACGAAGGAAATTAAAGCCACTGTGTACATTGAGGTGCTTTTAACACGTTAACTAGTAATTGAAATAGCTATTTCTGAATAGGTGAGTTGTCCTTGTTCATCCTGTTTGGTTACCATGACAACAGAACCCTTCATCTTCCTTAATATTTGTTGACTTTTCAATACTTACCATTTAAGCGTTTGATTTCCTCATGAGTTTACTGAAAAGCATGCAGTATTTTACAAACCCAGTTAAAGAAACTGTCACCATATGAAAATGGTGCCTCAAATTCAAGTGAAAAGAAGGTTGCTTGTTAGAAATATACCCATAGCAAATCAAGAAGTGCCATGACTTGGTTTAGACGACTGATGAATTGGACAAAACTGGAGTTATTTTACCTCCTATCCTATATGCCAGTTCCTTTAATTTTTCCTCTGCTTTCTCTGTAGCTTCAGCTGTGCTAATTTAGGAAATAACTATGTGTAGGGACCTATGCAGGTGCTGTAGGTACAAAGATGAGAAAGGAAGTCTATTTTTCCCATAAGCTAAAGGCCTGGTGGTGAATCACTAGCTAAATTACCATCTTGGGTCATAAATACTTAAATAACTGTGCTATGTGAGAACCTGTGGTTAAATCTGCCTCCCCCTTGGGGGGCTATTCTGGTGGTGGGGGGAAAGTAGTTTCCCCAGAGGTCATACCATATCCCACCAGCAGGAAGACTTTCCAAAACGTCTAGAAATATCCATGTTGCTTTCTGTTTTGTTGGAAGTGATTACAGGAAGCAAAAACAGACCAATTAAAAAACTAATAAACTTTTCTCAAATCATCTGCAATGAAAGTTCGTCATTCAGCTCTAATACATACCTGGCAAGTTTCTCTCAAGGCAAGTTTAATAACTGACCAACTTTGACTTTCATAATGCTGACGTACATTGAAACATCCTAAGGGGCTTAAGAGGGAAGAGAAATTGGATTTATGTCCTCATGCTGGTTGCAAATAACATAGCAGGAGGTGAGACGGTCGGAGTGCAGTGCCACACACCTATTTAGAAGTGTTATAGTCTTGTGTGGCTGGAGTTAAATACAAATGTTTGACATGATACTCTACCAACAGAGCCACAGGAAATAAAAATCTTACCTCCTCAACGCCCCCATTCCACTCAGGCATCCCAGAGACTTGTGACCTGTGTTCAAGTGCATGTCAGAAATGGCCAGGTATCTGCTTTCATGGTGCTGTCCCCTCAAAACTCAGCTTCACACTCCTAAACATGCCAGCTCAAGTGGAACAAGCCCTGAGTTGTGCTGTGCTCTAGCATGTGCCTCTAACCAGGGCTTCTGTGTTTTCATCAATAAAATGGGGGATAACAATACCCACCACAGACCCACAGAAGATATAGCTCACCCCTCTCTATAACGGGGAAAACAGCTATATCAAGTCCTGAGCAGGTGATTTGTTTTCTCTTAGTACAACCTATAAATCTTGAAGTAGCTCTTTTTACCTCTTACTTTAATGGGCTTGAGGTTGAGCCAAATCGTGGCAAGCTTCTAGTAAATGCTCTGCGTCACTGGCACACCTCTTGTTGTACTGTGTAATGTGTACTATTTTTAATATTGATGGCTAATGTTTGTTGAGCATTTGCTGAATTTCAGGCACGATGCCAAGTGTTTGACATATATTCTTGATCATATTTCTTATATCAACCCTGTGATGGGCTGTGTGCTACTCTGATATATAAAGTATACACACATTTGCATAGGTACATATATTCCTGTGATAGACATATCCACTTTGCAGATAAGGAAACTGAAACTTTGAGCCTTTGAGTCACTAACTTAAGATTTCACTGCTGTTGAGGAAGGGAGCTGCTCATCTACATTCTGATTCAAGTCTGGAGGTTCCAGAGCCCAATCTCCCAACCATACAAACATTTTATTACCACATCTTACCTTTTGCTTTTAAAAAATTGCCCCACCATTGTTTCCTCTTTTCCCTGATTTTCTTCTTTATTTATTATTTGTCCTGTCCTATTCATGTATATCTTTCAGCTACTTCATATATTTTTGGGGGGAGAAGGCAGACTAAAAATGAGTAAACAACACACAAAACAGGCAATGTAAGGATTCCTTGAAATAATACAGGTAACCCCAACACAGGATCTGGCACATTAAAGCCGGTGGCTTCCCATTCAGTGCCTCCACCCTCTCCGGTCTGGTTTCATTTTGCTACTCAAAGCAACACCATGAATTGTTGGCAAACGATGTGCCAGAAATCATCATCTTCATCATCATAATGTATTATATATGATTCTGAAATTAGATGTCCTAAAATGAATCAAATTTGTACTAAACTAAAATTTACATATTATGTCTTTCATGCTTTCAATTAATTATGAAATTATAAAGGTATAAAGCCCTTCTAAAGACCTTGTAAAGGAATTTGTGTTCCCGGTGGGGGGGGAGGGGTGTCGTTCTCCCTTTGACAACATTTACATTTCTCTTCTTTTCTTAAGCCTCTTTCCTTATCTCTAAAATAGGGCTGGTAATAGTAGTTACCTCAGTGTCATTGTCATAGTTTAGTGATAAGGGCATTGGCTGCTCCATTCCTGGAACTTCTAAATGGTTATCATTTAATAAATCACATGAATAAATATTATCTGCCTCTCTCCCTCTTCTTCTACCTCTCCTTCTCTGAGGACTTTTCCTTTTTTAATTAAAAAAAAAAACAAAAAACTAAACTGAAGTTAATGGGCAGAAGGAAGAAGGCTTTTCTTCAGGACTGTTTTCCAATTTTGGAGACTAGAAATGGAAACTGGACTTTGGAATAAAAGCAGTATACTTAAAAGGATCAAAGGGCTTACTTTTTAAGGTTATACTAAAATGTGCTGGGCTTAGTTTGAGGTTTGTAGACTAATTGCTTTAATCTAATAATTAGTTGTCATATGATGAGTGATGAATTGGAAGTTTAAAAATGTGTGCTGATCCTAACTTCTCTCAGCCAATGTAGGTAATTTGCTTAGGCCTGGCACGCAATTCTGCAGCATATGCAAATTACGAGAGCAGTTTCTAAAGGAAGGCATCTAGGTCCTTAGAGGTGAGACTAACATGCAACAACTGTCTCCTCGGAGGTGCCAGCTTTGCCATGGAACTGCTTCCATTTGCTCTGGTGATTTAGGGGTTCCCTGAAGTTAATTCCTAGAGGATATTTAGTTACATGGTTTGGTTTCAATTACTTATTGGTTTCAACCTTAGCATGACCTTGCCCATGTCATTAAATATCATCTTGCGGTGAGGTCTTTAGGACATTTTTACAAACAGGTGGGTTATATCACAAGTAAATTTATAAATCTTTAGTCCCGGAGGAGAGTTCATATCTCTGTGTTATGGATCATGTGTTTGTTCCCCAGCAGGATGTACATGCTGTTCTTATTTCAGTAAGTACCGTCCATGAAACACTTTTAAACCATTGGGATCATCAATTTTAATTCTAGCCTCTGTGCTCTAATGCTAAAAATTATAGATTTGGTCAGAGAGCACTAAGCTTGCATACTCTGAGTAATACTCCCTCTGAAAGTCCAGTCAGGGGAGCCTTTGTCACACACGGGGCGAGGAAGTTAGAAAAAACCGTTCTGCTTTTCTTGAATGTGGCAAAGATCAACTTTCTTGAAAACAAAACAAAACTTCCTCCTCTAACTTAGATTTTGCTTCTGATAACCAAAAAGAAGGGAAAGAAGCAGTACATTTGTTGCACTGAAATTTTTGACTTCCTCAAGAAAGAAAAGCTGCATTAGAAAAAATTAATATTGTGGCAATGAGATTCCTAGAGGCAGGCTAGCTAGGGCTCAACAAAGAATTTCTCACGGCAGCAGACTGTTGTGAGATACCCAGACAATTCCAGAGAAGAAAACTGATCTATTTGTGATATGCAGTTTTTGCTTGTTTTATTTCCTTCAATTGTGTCTTGTGGGAAACTGGAGGGAGAAAGATTGAAATAGAGAGAGAGAGAGGGAGAGAGAGAGAGGAAAAACAAAGATAAAAACACTGACCAAGAGAATAAACATATATATAACGTTAAAAAGAAGTCAACAAATATTTATGGCATCCTTATATTATGTACAGTGGGATGAAACACATAGCTAGTATGTAAAATCTTTTTTAAGTTTTGTGTTTAAAAATTATATGCAGGCTAATAAATTATTGACTCAAAGAAATAATGAAGTGGTTCCCAGAAAATAGAAATTTGAATATTAAATGCCATGGATAAGGAAAAAGGAAAAAAACAGTATTTTGTCCAGCACTGACTAGTAGTTTTCACAGGATTACTTGATTCTTTTTATCAACAGATTGTGACTATGCTACTTAATTTTAAATAATTATGCAATGCTTTAAGAATGTGGGGATGTGAGGGTGGTTTGCTACTTGTTTACATTCAGTTTGGAAAGCACTGATTTATGCTGAGGGCCACACATTGTTTTCAGGACCATTTTACAAAACAAAAGCCCTGAGAGTGTTCCTGATCTACGCACACATCTAAGAAGTGGCGACCTGTGCCTTCAGACTGTAGAGCACCTGCGCGTTCCACCATACCATGCTGCCCGCAGCAAAATTATCCTGAAAATATTTCCTATTTTGATAATGGACTGCAAATTTGAGTGCGATCATTAAGCGGTGCTATCTTCCAGCTGCACTGGGTGGCAGAGAGCCTGGAAAAAAGCACCCTGATTCTAAACCCTTATTTACCAGCCTGCACAGCCTTAATCACAGAATCTTCCTCGCTCTCACTCCCCTGTTTATAAAGTGAGGGGTAATAAACCCTTCCATCTCTCAGGGATGAGTATTTTAAGGACACATTAGGTCACTTATGAGAGAAGCTTTCTGTTCTTTAGAAAAAAGTACATGGCAAAGAAACATTTTTCCCCATAATCGTCTAATATATCATAAAAACCAGTGCTGGAAAGGTAATTAAGTTTGGGGTTATGACAGAGGAGCTGAATGGAATGAAAAACTGAAGAAAATAAAAATAGTTATCTTAGTGACTGGAATGGTGTTACCATATAAGGGCATTTCTGAGTCCATGGTTCGCTAAGACAGTTCTTTATTAAAAACAAGAGTAGTGTCTATGGCTCCATTAATTGTGTTGGAAGCTAAAATCAGATTAATCTAGGAGTAAAATTTATAACATAAAGTTCAGTGGTCTGGTCTTATTAAACTGCTATGTCAGGACCCTCCAACAAATGAAATATTTGGAAAAGGTCAGGAATGGATCAGTGAAAATGATTCAAGAATCAGGACACAGAACTTGTTAAGGAAAGGTTGAGGGGACAGAATAAAGTAGAAGATAAGGCTGCAGGAAGGGAGAAATATGAGAGGCGGATGGTGGCTAGAGGACAGAATGAAAAGAAATTGGTTTAAATTATGGCCAGGGGGTTATAGGTAGTGCCCAAGGGAGACCCTGCTGCTTCTCAGCTACTGGAATGTACTATCGATTGGATTTATGGGATCTTTTTTTTCTGGAGATATATTCAATAATAGGCCACCCTTCCATCTCAGCAAATTGCTGGAGGCTGTGGATAAAAGGGTACATTCTAACATATATTGTGGTTATGCCCTAAGATAATTAAATTTGGGGACAGAGTACTTCAATTATGTGAAGTCTGTCACTGGAAGAGCTGCAGTATTTCAGGACCCCAATCAAATGCTACTAGGCATATTAATAAAGACCTGTGTTCTACTTGAAAGTAAAAAAGAAATACAGTTACTATTTCTTACAGCTGCAGAAGCCCAATGAACTCAGCAGCTCCATCAGAAAAATCTTCCCATAATCAGCACCTGTCATGAAAAGGTGTTGGAGGTTATGGAACTAGCCACATGACATTACCTTATGAAACACCTTTGTACACAAATAGCAAAGAGTATTGGATGCCTTCTTTAATAATTATCAAAAGCATATAAAAAGCAGTGATTGTATCATCTCTGAATATCTCAAAATAATTAATGTGCTTTAAACAAACCAGTAGTTAAGGCAAACAATTAATTTGACGTGGACTAGAATATTATATAAATATAGCCAGTCAGGATACATTTTATGCAGAGACAATAGCTGTTTGGATTGCTTAAGACAAGTAAAGCAGCATGGGTTGTAATCTTGTTTTTGTTATTTATTTTGTTACGTTAATGTGCACACAGATAAAAATATAAGCTTTTTGTTTGTTTTAAGAAAAGGAATGTCAGGATAAGTAATGACTCATAGCTTTATTGAAGTTCTTACTTTTCACCTAACTCCAGTTTTGTTTTTCCAATGAACTCCAGAGCCTCCTTACTTAGTTACCTCAATTCATCCGGAATTCAGTGCAATATGCAATGCCTCGTTTCATCCAGTGGTTTTACCATGACATTTTTTATTCCCCCCCTCCCCCCACTGCTTGTGCTCGCTGTCTGCTTTCTGTGTCCATTTGCTGCACATTTCCCCTGTGTCTGCTTGTCTCCCTTTGTTGCTTCATCTTGCTGCGCCAGCTATCCATGGGCACGGGCCGTCAGCTCTCCACGGGTGCAGGCCAGCTGGCCCTCACCAGGAGGCCCCAGGAACCGAACCCAGGGCGTCCCATATGGTAGATGGGAGCGCAAACACTTGAGCCACATCCACTTCCCTACCATGACTTCCCCCACCCGCCAGGTCTAAGTCACTTTATTTATTTCTTTTTCTATAGCAATTGTTTTATTTATTATCATAAATGCTTTTTTTTTCCTTCAATATTTTAAAAGATGCTTAGATTGCATAAATGTTACATAAAAATTACAGGGATTCCCATGTTCTCCACCTCCCACACCTCCCATAACCTCCCACATAAACATCTTTCATTACTATGGCACATCACCTGCAATGGATATACACATTCTGGGGCTTTGCCACTAAGCATGGACCATAGTTCACATTGTAGACCACACTCTCTCCCACACAGTTCTGCATGTTATATGCTGAAGTAAAATGGCCTATATCTGTCGTTGTAATGTCACTCAGGATAATTCCCAAGTCCCGAAAAAGCCCCTGTATTACAACTGCTTTTCGCTCTTCCTGCCCCGAAAGCATCTAGTGGTCACTGGCTCCACATCAATGTTGTAATTTCTTCCATTGCTTGAATCATAATATGTCTACAACAGAATACCAGTAAGTCCACTCTAGTCCATAGCTCTTCCCCCAATCCTGAAGAGTCTGGGATGGTGATGTCCACTCCACCGCCAAGTGAGAGGGGGCTCATATCCCATGGATAAGATGGATGGGATTGTCCTGCCTGCAGCTGCAGACTCACTCCATTCCCTGGGATGACCGTTGTCCATCATTATCTCCTTGCCAAGTGAGTCCATTGAGCTGTAGAGTAGGAGTTGCAGCTCTACCGAGATTCCAGGCACAGCTGGCACATGGGCAGGCCAAAGGCTCCAGTCTTTGGAAGTACACCTACAAACTCCAGCACCACATATAGGTTTGAATAGAAGAGACTGATGGACCATGTGCAGGGAGGACTTATTTGAGTCCAACTCTGTCACTCTGAGGAGCACAGATTCCAAAGTATAACCCACTCAAAAGGCATCAATTTCTGGACCTGTCCCCACTTATATAGGACCTGGGTGTCTCCAGAGCGCTCAGGAGCCCCTCTGCTTGGGGTGATATCCACTTTGGTGTTCTATGAGACCCTACTGAGGTGTGTGTAAGCGTTACCTCTGGGATGACCTCCCGACTCTCTTTGAAGTCTCTTAGCAATATGAACTCATTTGTCTTTACCTTTTCTCCCTTTTATTCAAGGTCTTTTTCCAGTTGTATTGCCAGTTGGCACTTGGTATTAATCCCTCATTGCCAGGGAGGCTCATCCCCGGGAGTCAAGTCCCATGCTGGGGGAAAGGTAATGCATTCATATGCTGAGTATGGCTAAGAGAGAGGCCACATTTGAGCAACAAGGAGGCTCTCAGGTGACAACCCTTAGGCACCCCATAACAATAGGCTAAGTTTCAATTACAAGAGCAACGACTCCTATGGCTAGTCATCAATAACAAGAACCCATCAGTGGACCATCCTCCTTTGCCAGACACTGCCCCTGCCCTTGGGGGACTGTTGCTGATCCCTTGGAGAATGTGGCAGAGCTCTCCAGCCTGGGAATTCAGTATTCCCTCATTTATTGATTCTCCACATACTGTGACCATGCCCCACCCCTTGATCATTTGAAAATTTTATATATCTTTCATATATATTCAGGTGAACTTCCTCCCATGAAACCACCATCCCAGACACCCCCCACCAATGATCCTCTCCTGCCCCCATTGTAACCCTTCTGTGATCTAAACCTTCCTTAAAGATGAAGCCCATATAATAGCCAAATACAATTAATAGAAAAATGAAATAATAATGATAAGCTTAAGTGTAAGAGATAAAATACATGGAAACTAAAAAAAAGGCACTAAAAATAAAATAAAATTTAAAGATTGGGACATTCAAAAAATGGGAAAAAACAAAAAAATTATTTTTAAAACATTTTTTAAAATTATTTTTCCTTTTATCACTGCATTATCAGGTATCCAGTCTATACCGTGGCACCTTCCCCCTCTCACTCCCCAGTGTCTCCCAAATTTTCATTTAATTTTCAAAGAAGTTTTAGGTCACAGCAAAGTCACACACAGAATACTAGAGTCTCTCATATACCCGACCTCCTCCCGCTTTCCTCACCCCATATTAAAACTTTTTTGTATGTGGATGGTAGCATTGTTATAACTGTTATACAGATAGTGAAACATAGCTACTAAACATTGTCAATGGCTTACAGTACAGTTTACAATTTAGACAGTACAGTTTAATAATTTTTGATGATATTTACCATGTCCTGTGTCCATCACTGTAAGGTAATGAAAAACATTTCCCTGACCGCTAAACACCCCCTGTTTGATCTTTTGTGTTCCTTCCTCCCCATCCCCCTGGGGCACATGACACTCCCCTGTCTTGACTCATTGGATGACAAGGTTCATAGTTACATGCAACAAGAGGTCATGACACACTGATTGTCCTCCCCTATTAGGATCCACCCTTGCTCCTAAGAGACACCCACCTGTCTGTTTCTGGGTGAATCGGCCCTCCCAAAGATGGGGGTCCATCTCCTTCCCACTCACCGTGTGAGTCTCCACTCCCCGACACAACACATTATGACAGGATGAACACTCACACACTCCCCAGAAGCCTACTCCAGATGCACCCCATCCTGAATGACCCCCCAACCAACACCCTAAATCAGTGACACTACCTTGTCATATTGCCATAAGAGCATTCCCACTCCTGCACTTTCAACCTCATACCCACAAATCCCGTGTTCACCTGGTCCCTCTCCCATCTCTCCCCCTAGTACCCTGGGTATTCTAACCTGCCCTTCCTAATCTCCCCACCTGTCAACCCTGCACCACCAAACCCAGTAATATCACTCCCCACCTGTCCTATCCTTTTAATATGCAACTATACTCTATCACTTTACCATAGATTATGTCCGTATGGGTGATGGCTCACAACCTTCTCTTCTCTTTCTCTCTCTTGTTAACCTATCTTTCAGACAATTTTTCTTGGAGACTGCTCACTTTCCTCAATTCACATCAGTGAGATCAGGCTGGCTTCACTCAATATAAGGTCTTCAAGATTCATCCATCTACCATGACTTTTTAATGCTACTTGTGTTTCAAATGTCCTTCTCTCCCCTCCCCCAGCTATACCTATGAAAATCCTACCTATTCTTTAAAGTCCAACTCAAATACCTTTCTCTAATTCCCTCCTCACCCCCAAATTTGGGAAGGCAGTTTCCTGCCGTGTACACAGCCACAGTACATAGCTCATGCCCTCTTTTGGCACTTACCAGAATCTGACCAACACTGTAGTACTCTGTTTATCTTATTCTCATTCTTTCTCCTTTTGCCCAGGAGCATTTTGAATGCATTGATGGCTTACATATCCCTCTGTTATCTGCAAAGCCTGGGACATTATCTTGCATGTATTGAGTGCTTACTAAATTTCTGTTGATTTGAACCGGCTTCTGCTTCCTGCGTCTCCTCTACCCACCGTCTCTCTATTTCTGCTTCCTGCGTCTCCTCTACCCACCGTCTCTCTATAGAGTCCGGGTCTTCCTACTTTCCAACTGAAGGCCCTCTGGCCATTCCCACTTTTGACATCCTGGTCTGGGCTTCTCTTGGTGATTCATGTTTGAGTTCCTGCCCTGGGTACCTTATCTGCGCCTGCGTGGCTTCCTTGGCCCTCTTACCTTCACCTGCCAACTTTGGGAGCCCTATTAAAATCCCAGAGCTATAATATATAGTAGCTTAGGGAAGTTTTCCAGCCATTGCCTTCTTCATCCCATTCCATATTCCCATATTTGATTGGGATTCCTAGTTTGTGACTCATTTCTTCATCCTTGGGTTTGGCCTTTCTGGCTAATTCCACCATGCCATTGGCTTAGCTGGACAGCTCTTGGCTTTGTTTTCCATTTCAGTTCTGCCCAGGAACTGGCTCTTGGCTCTACTTACCCTGCATTTGTTACATACCAAATGCAAGTTTGGCCTGTGCCCCTCACCATCCAGGTTTCCCAAGATCCTAGCAGAGCTTTGCTAGCGAGGGGAGACTTGGCAGCTTTATAGCTAGTAAGCCAGCTTTCCACTTCAGCACCCAAATCCTTCTGTACCCTAGCATCACCCTATCTAGCCAAGCTTCTGTGCCATGTCCTGTCAAACAGCACTTTCCTCACGGCCAGGATGTTTTTGGTGACACTTGAGGATGAAAGTTCCTTCATCAAGAATACCCTCCTCCTTACTATCATTTTTTTCCCCACAACAATCCTGTAGGACCCAATTGAAGGTCTACTCTCTCTCTGATACTGTGTTCAGCAATTTTGGCCACCTGCTTTTTTCCTTCCTCACCCACACATAGCACTTAGATTTTGGTCTTTACTGAATTGTCATTCTCTGATTTCTCCAGGAATGGGCATCTCATTTTACCAGTTAGTTTATAAGGTCTACCAACAAATATTGTATTCTATAATAGCCTAATACATGATCCTAAAAACTATTTGTTTATTTGAAATGGAAATTTAACTGAGCATTCTGTATTTTCATTTTCTACATTTGGCAACCCTTTACAGAACATATCTAAAGGTAGGTATATTGCCTCCAGTTTTTTATAAACAAGGAAACCAAGGCTCAGAGGCATTCAGCAATTTTCCCAGAAATTCGTCAGATGAATTTCTTGGTCCACAAAGACCCATGTTCTCTAAGCAGTATACTGAGCTTAGTAGGTATGAAATAATGTGGTGGTGCTTGAAATGATGCCTGCCAGGATAGCCTAAATTCCATTCTGTCTTAAATAAGTGAACTGAATAATCTCTGGATCACCTTCAGGTCATCTGTTGACAAGATACAAGACCTATTCATTAAATGGAAGACACAGTACTTCCAAATATTATGTTAACATAGAAATGCACCTCCACTGAGCATAAGAGCAAAGCCTAGACCCAAAACCTAGCCACTGTAGTGGAGATAAAATGCATTTTATATGATAAGGCACCTTTTAAATCTCTTTGAACAATTTTATGTTCCAGTTAATATACTTCCCTGTAAATATTGGTTTTCTTTATTAGACTGTTATTACAGCAAAATCACACTAGCACTTTCGGAATATTAAAAAACAAAACAACAACACAAACACCCATCTCTTACAATTACAGTACATTACATTTAATTTAGACTCCCTTGCCTAACAGAAAATGCCTTTGCATTTAGTGGATCTAATTAGCATTACACAGCCCTTTTCCATTGAGGAAGAGGGCTTGGAATATTCCTCTTGAAAGCGAAATTCCATTCCCTATTAGTAAAGAAGAGGGAAGAAATCAGGGAAATTTGCAAGATAGCTCTCCCCTTCTTTCTTTGCATTCACTTACTTCCTGTTGGGGAAAGGCAGGAATTTGGTGGAAATATTTGCACTGAGTTGGGCTGTAGAAACCTGACTTAATGGAGGGAAACTAAGGTCTGTTGCTGCTCAAATTAAGACACTAATGTATTCGCTCAGATATCACCAGCCTATTGACATTTGTCTGATATACCATCTGCCTGCAGGATCCTTAGCAAAATGGCAAAGTGTAAATGATACCGTTTTTTTGGCCTTCTTGCTTCCCTTTCAGAGCCTTTTCCACCCCTTCTCTGCCCCTCTCTTTGCCTGCTGCTCTCATAATGACCTTTGGCCCAGCCCTGCCTCTAAAGCTCTGAAAGAACCTCACTTGCAGTCCTACCTCAGTCCACATCCCCACTGCCAAGGCCATCAGCCATATCTGGAGCCAAGGTTCCTTAGCCAAAGGTTTGAACTATTCCCAGGCAGCTTAGCTTCTAAAGATGCATGTTGATTCTTTTTATTTTTTTATTTTATTTTATTCTTTTTGAGGTACTGGGGCCAGGGATTACCCTGGACCTCGTATGTGGGAAGCTGGCGCTCAACCACTGAGCCACATTGGCTCCCATGAGTTGGTTTTATCATTTGTTTCCTTCTTGTTTTTTCGTTTTGTTTGTTTGTTTCTTTGTTTTTAGGAGGCACCGGGAACCAAACCTGGGACCTCCCATGTGGAAAGCAGGCGCTCAACTGCTCGAGCCACTTCTGCTCCCCTCTTTTTATTTTTTTAATTGGAAGGAATTTTAGAAGTGAGGCTGCCTGACTCTGCCTACAGAATGTGGTTTAGAATAGCATACTGAAAAACCAAAGAGACGGTAGCTGAAGTACTTTAATTACAGAGGCATCCAGCTTCCAGAGCTTAAAGTTCATATTGGTACTAAGCAAAGAAACATGAAATTTGTTGTGGCATAGCAAAGATTGCCCCAAGAGCTGGCTTTGAATTCTAGTTCTGCCTCATGCTCTCTGGGGGAACTTGCACAAGTTTCATGAACTCTTTGATCCTCTCTATCTTTGTCTAAAAAATTAGTGACAAAATATAGCGGCCTTTCTGTGTTTCGGAGAAGATTAAGGCAAATAATATGACTTGGCTGCTTTGAAGCTCCATAAATAATTGTTATATTGTGTTTATCATATCGTTCAGATAAGGTAAGCCATTCATCAAATCAGCGGTTTACTTGTAGCCTCATCAGCTGCCTTCCAGGGTATAAGGACTTGATATTTTCAACATTGGTGATCATAGTGGTGGTCCTTGGATTGTGCAAAGACCCAATCTTTGCATTTCAATCATATTTTTAAAAGAATCTAACTGTGATATATGTAGTTTCAGAAGTGTTTTATATGGTACTGGGAGTTTTTTTGCCACTTGACATTTTGTTAAGTCTTGCTTCTGAAAATCTGACATATCTGGTTTTTTTTGTTTTGTTTTGTTTTGTTTTGTTTTGGCTTTAACATTTTATTGTCCCAATGATGCCCCAGCTCTGCTTGTGCAGCCAATGGTGAGAGCTGGGGCCACACCAATGCCATCTGCTTATGAAACTGTTATGTCCTGGAACATGAGCTACAGGTTGAAACAGAGTCCACCACAAGCTATTGCCATAGCGCTGATGGTAGAAAGGAAAGCTTTACCAATGAGTGGGAAATTCAGATATTTTAAATCTTTGAAAGTCTGTGATCCTCACAGAGGTGTGTGTGGTAACTATTTATACATTATAATATTTCTTTAGGGATCACTTCATTCTCTAAATATGCAGATGAAATATGAATACTTTGTTCTCTAAATATGCAGAGGAACATATTTGGTAGATTG
>JAQZBX010024584.1:0-30085 GCA_029593785.1 Cabassous unicinctus
ATATATATATATATTTAATTATTATTTTATTTTTCAAGAAGCTTTATATTGCATACATGTTAAGGCACTAGGTGTCTGTACCCATGTGTGCATGAATGCAAGGGACTTCACCACCTTGATGCCACAGAGCCCAGTGCTCATGTTACAGACCCACCTGACCCTTCATCAACATGACAACACTCAGTGGGGCAGCCTCTGTTGGGACAGCCACCTCTGCTGCTACCTCAGCTCAAGGCAGTGTCCCTGGTGGGCCACTACCCTGAAGAACAACTTGGAAGCAGACAGCCTCTTGACCTCTGAGGGTGGTCACAGTAAGACAACTCTGAAGGGGTAATGTTCCCTCAAGGTAGCACTCCATTTTAGTAACTTTGACAAGGTTGACACCATTATATTAGAGGCAATCTAAGCTTTTAGTTTCTCTTTGAGGCCCCTGGCCAAAGTAAATCTGAAGGGCTGTATGGTCTATTTTCCTGAAGTTCAACAACATGCAGAGCTATTTGGCATATATCACTGCCATAGAGATATGGTTAGAGTTGCTCAGTTCATGAGTTCTCCCAAACTTCAGTGGTCCACTTCTGGTGGCCCTTACAGGGAAAAGGGAACTTCTTCCCAAAAATTTCTTGATCCTTTCTGTTTGATCACTAATGTGACCAATCTGGCAAGCTCTGTCAGGTAAAACAGGGCAAAAAGAAGCATCAATGTTTCCCCTGGAAACCACAAACCCTATATACATAATACCCTAGCTTTCTCCAAGAATGTCCAGTTGCTTTTGGTAACATTACCCCAGACCCATTTCCATGGCTGGAGAAATGGTCCCACAGGATCCACTAGCACCCCTCTAGAGGGCCCTGTGGATTCTGCTAGCACCCTATTTGCAAAGTGCCCCAAAAGGAAACTAAAATTGTTGTAAATGATTTGTTTGCATCCCCGCAGAAAGCCTTATGGGCTCTAAACCTCCCAAAATTGCCCTTGGGATATTTAGGCTTTCTACCTTCCCAAAATGTCATTGTGTTTAATTTTAATTGGCTACACTGGTGGCTGAGCCATTATTGTCCAGAGATGAGTTAACTTGCTGGGTACCAAAGTAGTAATTTAAACAGTCCTAACCAAAATGGAACTAAAAAGTGGAGCATTTAATAACCTAATATGATAGTATGAAAAATAGGGTGAACAAAAGAAAGATGCTGCCTCACTCTTGTTCCATGTTCCTATGGCAAAAGGCCACAAGTAAAGGGTGAGATTAATCAGCACAGACTTAGAATCATCTCACTCCTCAGCGAGCACCAAACAAAAGTACCTGCAGTTCTATGGAGCCAGGGCTTAGGAATGGAAAATTACTGACTCCTTAGAGTAGAGAAATTGTCTTCAACATCTTCCCCTCCTCCCTTCAATAAGGAGTTCTCAGCAGGAGTGCCTGAGGAAGACCTCACTTTTAGGACCCTGACAGGAAAGTGTCTAAATGGTGGTGGCTGGACTTAGATGCTGATATGCTCCAGAGCATGACTGAGCAGGGGTTCCTGAGTCCTTGGATGCAACGCCCTCCAGAGAATGCAATTCGTTGGCTGTGCACCAAGCCTGGTTTTTTGAGGATAGTTTTTCCCCTATGTGGCCTTTCAGGTAAAGCATTTGCAGTTGCCTATACTCGGGCCTAGAAAAACACACTTTGGTTTTTAATCATGATCTTGACTCCTTGGAAGGATTGAATATCTATGAAATTGAATTAACATATTTAAGAAATCAGAGCTAAATACAATTCAAATTTTTGATAGTACCACAAGGATATGGAAAAAAATATCAATAGATCTGCTAATATTACTTGAATAATGAATATTAATAATGTTGTACAAAGATTAACAATCCAAATTTACTGTGTATTAAGCATGTTACTCTCACAATATTTATAAATAGAAATATTATATTATATACCAAACAACATTTAGTGTTCAACACATAATTATATAAATATCCTAATGAAAACACATCAGAATCCAGGAGGTTTCTCTCTTTTATCATTACTTTTCCTTCAACCTTATTGGTAACCACCCACTTGAATGGAAATGCAAGGTCATCACATGTATATTCAAACTTTAATGAATAAGTCATATTATGGACCATGACTAAATATCAGATGCTTTAGATTCTGACTCTATGTGTTTGCTTATTCTAATTATTTCATATCAGGAGATAGGAAGTTAAAGCTTAAAATGTACATTTTTTATTTGGAAAATAGAGAAAATTTTGGTATTGGATGGTGGTGAAGCCAACACAACATTGTAAATGTAATTAACAACACTGAAATAATTATTTGAAGGTAATAAAAATTGGAATGTTTAATTGTATATATGATACTAGAATATTTTTATCTCAACCTATAATATTGCACAACACAGTAAACCCTAATTTAATCTGGCTATAGTTAATAATACAATTATAAAAATGTGCTTTCATCAATTGTAACAAATTTGTCACACCAATGCAAGGTGTTAATAATAAGTTGGTATGGTATTTTGGAGCTGTATAAGCCTAATAAAAAATACGTTCTTCAACTTAATCCATTCTTTTGTGTGAACCTATTGCAAGTGGGAACTTATGATGAAGTTACTTCATTTAAATGTGGCTAAACTCAACCATGATGGGACTTAATTGTTTTACTGGAGTCCATTATATCCAGAATGAAATTCAGACAAGAACTTCATGGAAGCCAGAACGTGAAGGTCAACAGAAACCAGAAGAGAAGGAAGAAGCCAGGAGAGGTCACCATATGCAATGCCATGTGACAGAAGAGCCCAGAACCAAGGATTACCAGTGGCCAGCCCCAGAATGCCAATCTTCAGGAAAAAGTACTGTCTTGAGGACACCTTGACTGGGACTTTTTCATAGCCTAAAAACCATGAGCTAATAAATTCCCATCTTTTAAGCCAATTCATGGAATTTGCTTGAACAGTCAAGGAACCAAAATAGGCGCTATACAAGAATCCTGTATTTTATACATGATTGCTCTGTAAACCACAACTTCTCTAATAAAAAAAACAAAAAGAAGGGAAAAAGTAAATATCAGATGTTCTTCTCTTTACTCTGCCCTATTCAAGAGATTATAATGTCCCAATTAATTAATATCAGAATTGACCATGTGAGGATCTTTGGTCAATGAAAGATGTATATAAATAATGAGCAATATAGGGAACAATATAAGTATACTTCTTTATAATATATCTTCAACTGGTTTGAGAATATACATGGGGAACATCTCACAAATAGGCTGCTCCAATAGCCTGAGTATATTCTGTGGGCCATGTTGACAAAAGACATAGCCAAAACACAACAGATGCACGTCATACGGGAAAACTAATCTTTGCTACTTTTAGCACCAAGACTAAATTTTATTTGTTACTGCACCCTAACCTAGCCTTAATTGACTAATACAATACCAAACAGTTTTCCAAAGTAGTTCTACCAACTTATGCACACACACCAGCAATATATGAATATTTCTGTACTCTACATCCTAATCAATTGGTGCTTCAAGATTATTTTCCAATTTCATGAGGATTGAGTAGTACCTTATTTTATTTACACTAATTTTGACTAATATGCTGACATATATTAATGAGATATTTGTGCTGCTTCTTCTTTAAAATTCCTTTCTATGGCTTATAAGTGACATTTATTTTTCCTTGATTTATGATGTTATTTCTCTGCTCTTTTTTGGCTCTAGAGAAAGAAACTCTTAATTTTTATGCTAATTCAAGAATTGGGTGGTATGCAATTTAACTTTTTCCAATATTATCACCCAATTCCCCACCACCATTTACTGAAATCCACATATTATTCTTACTGCAATCCTGTATCATTCAGTGTTCCCTTTGAAATAGAACCAACAGGATATAAAAAGAGATATATTTTAAGGAATTGGCTCATGTATTTGAGTGGGATGGCAAATTCAAAATCTAATTGGACAGGACAGCAGCCTGGAATTACCATATTGTGATGTTGCAGTCTTGAACCTCAAATCTTAACGGAATGCGGATGGCACACTGGAAGCTATGGCAAGAGTGGATATAATGGTCTTGAGTATGGAATCAATAGAGGATGTCAAAAGCAGGAAATTCTGAGATGATTCTAGGTTGAAATACAGAGACAGAATTTCTCCTTTTTGTTTTTTTTCTGGAACTCACAGTTCCTTGCATTTAAGGTTTATAACTGATTGGATGACAACCATTCATATTACCAGGAGTAATCAATCTCCTTTACTTCAAGTCAACTGCTTGTAAACATTAATTACATCTTTGGAATATGTTCACAGCAATATCTAGGTGAGTGTTTTTCCAAGCAACTAGATACAATAACTATGCCAATCTGATCCATAAAATTAACCATCATAAGTACTAAACTTTACCAGTGATTTTTTGCCTACTCTTGTATGTATCCTCTATTCTGTTGCATTCTTCACTTGTCTGTTTTCCCCCATGCCACAATGTTTAATTACCATTAATTTATAGCAAGATGATATCTGCCAAGCAAGTTATCTTTTGCTTCCTTAGAAGTATTTAGACTGTTTGGATTTGTATGAATTTTAGGAACAACATATGCATTTCTAGAGAAAAAAAATTTGCCGAGTTTTTAATTTGGATATCATTTAATAAATAAATATTCTTCCTATTAATTAATATAGTTTTCCAATAATACTAAACAAATTTTAAAATTTCTTCACACAGGTCTCACATATCTCTGCTTCACATGTAATAGGTTTATTTCAAGCTATTGTCAGATATTTCTTTTAAAATTCCACATTCTGTGTTTTGTTATTAGTTTATAGGTTTTTGGCATTTTTTTCTAATTTCTTTCTGTTGAATAGCCTTCTCAAACTCTATTCAAATAATAATTTCCTAAGATCTATGTATATGTATTTATCTCCTATATACATAATTTTATCTTCAGCTCATGCCAGTACTCTTTCTCTTTTATTTCCTTATATATGTTATCTTCCTTTTTTCCCCATCACGATGCTGCCTAATATAAGTGGAGTGAACTTCTTGGTCTGACTCTCTATTAAAAACTGCTTCCGCCATGCATATGTTAAGGCCGATGATGTCTGAACTAGGACAATTTCCTTTCATTGATACTTTTGCTCATAGCAAGGATTTCCTTTATATTTCTTTAAGAGTTTTCATCATGAGTATTTTACTGTAGCATAATTATTTTTTGCATTCAAGAAAATGGTTTTATATTTCTCCTTAAAGATCTGTTTTCATGAGTTACTATTTTTATTCTCTAAATGTAAACCACTTATATTTCTTAGGTCACTTCAACTTGATCATGATACGGTGTATTTTTATATCACTCTAATATTTTTGCATAATTTATGCATCATTTACTTTTGAAATACCTAATTTATGAAACATATCCTCATGTCTTCTATGAAGTTACATTTTCTAACAATCTTCCTCCTACAGCTCCTTCTCCTCCTTTATCTAATTTTCACTGTTTGTATTATATGCCTTATGTGCAAATCGCATGCTAATTTCTTCCATCTGTGACCTTCTGCGTTAGACTGATCATAGCCAAAATGTCTTTTGTTTATTCAATAACCTAAGAAGTGGAAATTGATAATGAAGTGTCTAATATATCACATTTCTGACTTGTTGTTTTCAAATCTGATTCATATTTTTTTCATACATATCTTCTTTTTAAAATCTCTATCTTTGGAACTTTTGAATATGATGATTAAATGTGTAGATATTTTTATAGTTGTTGCTATTTATTTCCTGTATTTTACTTCAGATGGAAAATTCTTGTCCTTCACACCAATGTAAAGCTAACGATTTTATAATTTTCTTCCCCCCACTTCTGTTTTCTTTTTTCCTGCACATATTGGCATTACTAAATCAAATATCTATGTTACTTCCCTGTTTTCTTTTCCAAATATTTACCTTTTTATCCTTAGTTTTGTAAATTTTCTCCACAATAATTTATTCTTCCCCATTATAATTATGTCAACTATCATTTGTAAAGTCTGAGACATTTCTTATTTTTTCATTATTCATTTACTGTGGCACCCTGTTATTCCATTTCTTAATACATATTAGATATATATCCATCAATCTAAATTTATTGAATTAAGATATTTTAGTAGACTTCATTTCCATTAAAAACTATTTTTGGTGTGTCAGTTGTGATTGTGTTTCTATGTGTATATTCATATACCTGGTGTCGCTAAAGAGACTTTTCATATGTAAGAAAGAAAGAGTGTGTTGTCTTTATTGATTTCCACTTCTCTTTTGTTATTTAGAAGGAACTCTTTTCTATAGCTAAGCAACATACAGATTCAGCTAACTTGTAAAGTTTACTTTCCAGAAAGGAAAGAGGAAACAACCGAGAGTCCTAAAAATGCCAAATGAGAAAATTTCAAAAAATAACCACTCTAATGTACCCTCAGTATTATTTGTTTTTACAATTTTGGGGATAACCATCAGGTATCACTAAAAACTTTTTTATACATTTCCTATAACTCTTTAGACCCTTTTCACTCTATGTATTACAAAAAGCATTTCAGTTACTTCAGCATGTTTGTGTTTTCTGAATTCTACTACTTGAGTCAACATCAGCTCTTCTATACAATAAATTATTCATAGTAATTTGTATAATATATCAAACATACTAGAAAAAAGAAAATAGATGAGTAACTAAAACTCTATCAAAACACAAACACACTGATTACTAGACACATTGTAGAGATTAGAGACATAATTAAATAGATATAAGCATAGATATGTGTATGGATATAGATATAGATATAGATGATATAGATATAGATATATAAGAACTAGATACATGTAGTAAATATATATATATATATCACAAGGAAAATATTTTGGGAAGAAGCTTAATACATTTAGGGTGGTTAGGCCTTGAGCTGATTACAAAATTAAATTGTGTTTTTCTAAATAAGTGTATTCATTATTTTAAAATAAGAACTATAGCAAATATAAATGAAGAAAATACAATAAAGAAGCAAAAATCCAAAACCCACAAATATTTACCTCAGGCAAGATTTTATGTTTATATAAAATTATAAAGATATATAAACAAATAGAAAATTATTTTATGATTAACATATGAATGTGATGCAGACAAACATACTTTAAAAAGTCATCTGTATGTCCTGTCATTTTGCTTATTTTCTCAATGAGTATTTTCACTTTATCTATATCTAAAATATTATCTTGTATTTCATTAAACAATTATTGCATGATTAACTTTGGACAAAAATGATACTATGAAAAAATGATCTTTTATATAATCAGCTAATATTTTAAAATACTTGCTATACATCAAATATAAGAAAATAACATTTTCTCATCTTTTCTTATTTAACAGTCTCTTATGCTTCTCTTTTAATTACATTGCCTTCATTTTTTAAAATTCTCAAATGAAAAATTTGTCCAATATTTATACATTTTTTAAAGAAATCTTGTTAAAGACCTTTGGTGAATTGCAACTTACATGGCGGATTCTTTTTTAACATGTGATTTTTTTTAAGTTTTAAAATAAATTTTAATTTGAAAGTTTCAATTATTTTCCTTTTTTCCTTAAGACAATGAGAAAAATATTTAATTTTGCAACTTTTTTTCTAAAAATAAATTTGCCTTCATTTTTTATTTGTTAAGTAATTATCAAAGATTATTAAGTTAAATACTTCAAAGTAACATATAATAAAGTTTTGCATGCATTCATTTGAAAATCTCTAGAAATTTCCTTATTAAATTTGAAGAGACTTGCCATTTTGTTAAAAAAATTACTTATACTATATTTTTACATCTCATTTACTTAATTAAAACTTTAAATATGTACTTAGGTTAAAAGTGTGTATATTTTATCTATATACCCATCAATTTAACTTATATTGTACAATATATATTTTACTATATTAGTTTTATCAATTATCTATCCACCCTTCATTCTATACTTTCAACCATCTTTGTTTCTTTGTGTATGTGCATTTTAAAAAATTTCTTTACATATCAAATATTGTCACAAACATCAATATTCTCCACTTCTAAACACTTCAGAATGTAAATGATTATTGGATTTAATTATTTGAGTATAAGTCATTTTGTTAATGGCAAATTTTTATAGTTAAATGTATGAATCAAATTCTTATGTCTTTAAAATCAGACAAATAAATCACTCATATAACCCAAACCCTGACAGTTATAACATATTTCCATCATCACAGAGATTTGCCTAACTCCTTGCAAGCTAATCCTCAACAAGTCCCCTCCAGCTTAAATAGAGGCAAATATTAGTCTACTTAAATATTTATTTTTACCATAGAATCATTTTTCTGCAGTAGAAGTTTATACAAATTGATTGATGAAATAATCACCTGTGTATGTGTCTCTTCATTAGACTCAAAATAAGATTTTTGAGATTCATCTGTCCTATTGTATTGTTTGTTATATCAGTAGTCTATCACCTTTAAATGGCTCACTATTATCCTATTGTTTAAATACTCAAAATTTATTCAAAAATTTCCCTTTGATGAACACTGGAACTGTCTCCCCTTTTTAGCTTGTATGAATAATGCTGCTATGAACGTTCTTTCCAAGTTTTTTTTTTTATGATGTATGCATTTAATTATATTTTGTACATAATGAAGGCTGAACTCACTGGCTCATAGGATAGAATATTTCATTTTATTAAAAATTGCTTTACATTTTGCAAAATGTAACACCTCAAATACCACCAAAGTGAATGAAAAATAGTTTAAGCCATATCATTAACATATATGATGCTATCAGACCTATTAATTTTAGAAAATCCACAGGTATCTAGTAGTATTTAAATTTTATTTTAATCAACATTTTCCTTGGGAATATCCCAAGATGTATCACACAATGAGCCAATAAACAAGTCTCAATGAATTTAAAATAATTCAACTTTATAGAAAATGTTCTCTGAAAAAATAGAAATTGAAATTAAATAGGAACAACAACCAAATATTTGGAAACTTAACACAATAAATTTAAACAATCTATTAGTCACAAAGAAATCACAAGTAAATAAAAATATTTTGAATTGAGTGACAGCCAATATACTAAGTTGGAGGAATATAAACAAAGTAGTGCATAGAGAGAAATTTATTATTCTGTGTTTAAACTAGGAAATGGCAAGGTATAAAGACAATGTTCTACAATTCCACTTCAAGAATCAAAAAAGAAAGGAAATGTGATCCTCTTGTAAGAAAATATTAAAGTAAGCAATATAAATCAATGACAAGGAAAATAAACAAATAAAATGGTAAAGTGACAAAAGGGAAATATTTTCTTCAGAAATATCAACCAGACTGATTAGCTCCTACTTAGATTTACTGAGCATAAAATAAAGTGAAAACAAATTAGTAATATCAGGGATAAAAGGGGAATTATTACTTACAGAGAGAAAGACTTTTGTGTAATTGTAATGAAGAGAGAAACTTTTGGGGAAGAATGTGTTTTATGGAGCTCCAGGAATCAGTTCTTTCTCCAAAACAGATGGTGAACTGGCAAGAAGTGTCTGAAATAACTGTTCTGGTGCTCTGGAGGCCAGAAGAATACTGTACAGCATCTAGGGAACAGTGGGGAAAAGAGGCTGCAAAACCTCAGTAAAGAACTGTGAGTAACTTTGGTAGTGTCTGCCAGCACCCATCTCCCTTCTTGGGGCAGGCAGCTTTGGGGTCAAGTCCCTGGATGTCTCCAGCTGTCAGAAAAGGATGTAAATATCCTGTTCCTGAAGAACAGGGTGGGTATGATTGAATACTTACTACAGCTTTTAACTAGCAAATTCCAATACCTGGGTCCTGGCTCTTAGCTACTGTTTCAACCCACTGTACTCAAAGTAAGTGGCAGACACTGCTTCAACCCCAAACCAATAGGGGTAGAGACTGTGGTGATTTAAAAACACAGTGGCTTCTTACGGCTGCAGGGAACAGTTTGCTGTGGGGCAAATTTTCCCTGAGAAAGGGGAAGGGCATCGACTGCAGAACACTCATTGAAGATTTTAATTGGAGAATACAGATTAATTGGTCCCAGTACAGATCTATTGTTTCAATTTGACTTGGACAAGGGGAACTGACAGTCGCTGTTTCAATCATGACTTGGTCAGAAGAACAGATGATAGAAACTTAAAGACACACTGTCTCCTTAGGGTTGTGGGGAATAGTTTGCTGAGCACCATCTGCAAAGCAGGACAGGAAAGCAAAGATTCAGGGAGCTGTCAAAGGGACATTTAACATTAATGTTCCCTTTCCTTGGGAACTTGGGAATGGTTTATGCCTACTTTATGGGAACGTTGTCCTGATTTGACTGGAAAATACTGACTTGGTAAAGTCCTCTCCAGGATGAACCTCTTCCCAGAAATTGCCCTCCAAGCAAAAGCAGGAAAAAATACCAAAAAAAGAGAGTTTAAAAAATATAGGGGCAAAAGAAAGACAAGCAGAAGAGACATACATTCCTGGAGAGGAAACAGAGGAAAAGTAGATTTCTACTAGGGGTGTAACAATTGCCCAAAGAGTGCAATCTTAAAAATTGGAGCACATATCCAGGGCAAGAACAAAATGAACAAGAGCTGAAAAAAATCTGATCAGTTAAACAAGGTTTATTTTAAAGTTCTAGAATGAGTTCATACAAGTGTTAAGGAAAAGCCTTAACACAAAGCTGATCAACAATAAAATCTATGCAGAACTGTGTGGGAGAGAGGGTGGTCTATGATGTGAAATGTGGTCTATGCTTGGTAGCAAGACCCCAGGATGTGTATATCCATTGCGGGTGATGTCCCACACTGATGAAGGATGTTGGTGTGGGATGTTGTGGGAGGTGTGAGAGGTGGGGAACATGGGAATCCCTGTAATTTCTGAGTAATAATTAGGTAATCTAAGCACCTTAAAAAAAAAATATATATATATATAAAATAACATTTATGTAAGAAAATGCACATATATGCATATGTATTTATATATCATTTTACAAATATTGGTATGTACTGTGAAAAATCTTGATTTTTACCAACAATAAAAATAAAATAAAATAAAATGTGAATAAAACTTAAAATATTGTCAAAATAACATCCCATTAAATTCTTCCAATTTAAAAAAAAAAAACCTATGCAAGATACAGAAACTGACCTTCAGAGTAAACTCATCAAGATAATCATATGTCTAGACATCAGCCAAATCACAATCCATACCAAGAAAAAGGAAGCTATGGCCCAGTCAATGGAAGAAAAAATACTTCAAAGGAAACACATAATTTAGAACAACTAATCAAAGATGTTCAAACAACTTTTCTATATCAATTCAAGGAGATCACAGAAAATATAGCTAAAGAGTTAAAGGATATAAGAAGACACTGTATGAACATAAAGAAGAACTTGAAAGTATAAAACAATAACAAAAGTGTTGGGAATTAAAGAGAATAAAAATAAGCTAGAGTGTACAAGACCAAATTTGAACAGGTAGAAAAAAGAATAAGCAAACTAGAAGACAGGACAAGTGAAATATTACAGACAGAAGAACTGATAGAGAAAATAATAATATTAATAAAAGAACATGGTCTCAGTGATTTGAATGACAATATGAAGCAATAAAAACATACATGTCATAGGGGTCTCAGAAAGAGAAAGAAGGGAAAAGGGACAGAAAGAATATTTGAGGAAACAATGCCTGAATATTTCCCAACTCTTATGAAAGATAAAAATATACTTGTGAAGGAGTGCAAATACACCAAACAGATTAAATCCTAATAGACCTTCTATGAGAAAAATACTAAACAGAATCTCAATTTCCAAGGATAAAGAGAATTCTGAAAGAAGCAAGAGAAAAGTGAATTGTCATACAGAATGGAACCACAATAAGGATAAATGCCAATATATCATCAGTAAAGTCAGTGGTATAATTTATGTATGGAAATGAAAGAAGAAAACTGCAAACCAAAAATTCATTACCCGACTAAACTGTCCTTCATAAAAGAGGGAGATTTTAATACATTCACAGTTAAAGAGAGAATGAAAGAGTTAATCTACAAGAGACCTGCTCTTCAAGAAATCCTAAAGGAAATTCTGCAGACTGACAGGAAGACAGGAGAGAGAGAAGACTGGAGTACAGTGTAGAAATGAAAATTATCAGAAGGGGTAAGTAAAAGAGTGAGAAGAAGGCCAAAAATAAGATGTGGTATATAAACAACAAAAGTTACAATGGGTGAAGTAAGTACTACCAATGAATGTTAATGGATTAACCTTCCCAATTAAAAGACAAAGTCTGGTAGAATGGATAAAAAGGAATGATCCAAGTATATGCTATTTACAAAAGACTCAACATAGAGCCAAAGACACATTTAAAAGTGAAAAGTTGGAAAAACATATGCCATGCAATTATAACCACAAAAGAGCTGGAGTACCTATATAAATATTGGGCAAAATATTAAAATGCAAATGTTTATGAGACAATGATGGGCACTGTATATTAATAAAAGGGGCATTCCACCAGGAAGAAAGAAAAATTATAAATATTTATGCAACAAATCAGAGTTCCCCCCAAAAAAACTTTGAGGAAAACACTAACAAAACTAAAGCGAGAAATTGACATCTCTGCAATAATCATTGGAGATATCAATATACCACCCTCTTCAATAGATAGAAAGTGAATCAATAAGGAAAGAGAAAACTTGTATAATATGATAACTTAACTAGACCAGACAAAGAGAACATTGCAACCCATAAAATCAGAATGTATATAATTCTCAAAAGCACAGGGTTCATTCATTCTCCAAGACAGACCACAAGTTGGTTCAAAAAACAAGTTCCAATATATTTTTTTAAAAGATTAAAATTACACAAACAATTTTTCTGAACATAATGGAATGGAGCCAAAATCAATAACAGGAGGAGAGCTGAAAAATTCACAAATATATGGAAGTTAAACAACATATTCTTAAACCATCAGTGTGTCAAAATGAAGTTAGAAGAGAAATCAGTAAATATCTCAAGAAGAATGAAAACAAGAACACAACATAGTAAAATTTAGGAGAGGAAGTGAAGAAAGAGCTGAGAGTGAAATTTATAGCCCTGAAAACCTACATTAAAAAATAAGAAAGACTTAATATCAAAGACCTAACTGCACAGCTAGAGGAACTTGAAAAGAAAAGCAAACTAATCCCAAAGCAAGCAGCAGAAAATAAATAACAAGGATTAGAGCAGAAATAAATGAAATTGAGAACAAAAAAACAATAAAGAGATTCAACAAAAGCAAAAGTTGATTCTTTGAGAACATCAATAAAATTGACAAAACCTTAGATAGAAAGACAACAAAAAAAGAAGAGAGAAGATGCAAATAATTTAAATCAGAATTGAGAGGTAAGGCATTACTAGTAACCCCACAGAAATAAAAAGGATCTGAAGAAGATATTATAAACAACTGAATGCAAACAAATTAGATAACTTAGATGAAATAAAAAATTACCTAGAATTACATGAACAATCTAAAATGAATCTAGATAAAATAGAAGACCTCAACAGATGAATCATAAGTAAATATATTGAATTAGTAATCAAAAACCTCCCAGAAAAGAAAAGCCCAGAAAGAGATTGATTCGCAGGTGAATTCTACCTATCATTCAAAGAAGAATTAATACCAATATTGCAAAAGCTCTTCTAAAAAATTGAACAGGAGAGAATACTACCTAACTCATTTGTTGAGGCCAACATCACCTATTATCAAAGCTAGATTAAGATTATAAGAAGATAATAATCCCTAGGTGTTAGGAAGGCTCAACCCGGGAAATTATGTCCCATGCCAGGGAGAAGGTAGTGAGATTATATGGTGAGTTTTGCTTAGAGAAGGCCACATTTGTACAACAAAGAAGTTTTCAGGAGGTAACTCTTAGAAAATATACAATATTTGGTTAAGTTTCAATTTCACAGGAAGAAGGTTCATAAGTACAAGCATCAATATCAAGGGCATGTAAAATCGGTCTGTCCTCTTTTTCTAGGCACTGCCCATGTAATCGAGGGATTATTGCAATTCTATTACAGATTTTAGTAGGACTCCCAAGGATGAGAATTCAATATTCTGTTTGTTTTTGTGTGGTTCTCCACCGACTGAGACAACAACCCATGAAAACTTGAACACATTCATATTCCATAGAGTCATGCCCCATGTTCACCCCTTCTCCCACAGCCCCCAACCACTGACACCCTGTACCAGTGATCCTCCCCTGCCATAGTTATGACTCTTCTGCAATCCAAACCTCCTCCAAAATATAGCCAAAAATAAATAAATAAATAAAAATAATTAACAATAAAAATAAAAATTGAAATAAAATATTTATTTGCATTTTGCCTTTCATCCCCATAAGGTATATTAGCTTTAATGTACAGAGAAAATGTTTTCTGTATGCTTCCCCAGTTTCTTATTTTTTCACTTTATTTCAATGAAACTTTAGTTTACAGAAAAGTCACATAGAAAATAAAGCAGATTCCCATAGACCTCCCCCCTCCGCTTCTCCCATTTTCCCTTTTAAATAACATTTTATATGAGTATGGCACATTTGTTAAAATTGATGAACAAATATTGAAACATTACCACTAACCATGGTCAATGGTTTACATTATGGTTCACATTCTGTACTGCACTTTTATAGCTTCTAACAAAATGTATAATGGCCTGTATACCTCATTTCAAGATCACGCGGAGTAATTCCAATGCACTAGAAATGTGGTATAAGGAATTAAATCCTGATTCATGTGACAACATGGATCATTCTTGAAAACATTATGTTGAAGAAAATAAGCCAGGCACAAAAGGACAAATATTGTATGATTTCACTGTTACAAACTATGTGTAATAGAAAAATGCATAGAATTAGAGAAGAATATAGAATACCAGGAATGATATTTTTGTTAGGGAATGGGGAGTTGATACTTAACTTGTACACATTTTAATAAAAGCTGATGGTAAAGGTTTGGAAATGGATGGAGGTGATGGTACTACTTTATAGTGAATATACTCAACAGCACTTAACTGTATAGGTGAATGTGGTTAAGAGGGGAAACTTAGGATGCATAGTTTAGTATAATAAAATTTGAAGGACAAAACATATGATTGTACAATACCGTGACCCCTAGTGTAGACTAAGATCTATAGTAACTGTACAAGTATAAGAATATTCTTTCATGAATAATAACACATGTATTGTACTAATTCAAGGTAGTAATAACAGGATATTATATGGAAAAAATAGACCTAATGTAAATAATGGATGATAGATGAAAATATTTTAATGATCTTTCATCAACAGTAGCAAGGTAAATACTGTTAAAATGATATAATTATTTTTTTAAAAGTGCTGTCATCAATGGTAATGTATGTTCCAAACAAATGGAAGGTGTTGATGGTGGGGTGGTGAATGAAAATCCTGTAATTTATGCATGATAATTTTGTAAATGCACAACTTCTCTAATATAAAATAAATAACTGAAATGAAAACAACTAACAAAATTTGTTGCTAATGGCAAAATTTGCAATTCAAGTCAAAATTAGAAGAAAACATGTGTCATACACATAAGCTTAACACTTTTCCAATACTTAAATACCATTTTAATAGATTTAGTGATGATATTAATAAATGTGATTTATTTTGGTATCCTATAATTAGGTATATCATATTTGGAAGATCTACATTACCCTCTGAACCAAAATTTTCCAGATAAATATGGCATGATATTATAAAACCATGCATGCATAAATGATAGATTCAAATTCCCATAAAGTTCAATGGTTTTAAATTTAATGGAATATGCAAACTTCATTTATATTTCAGATTCCAAATTGCAACTATTCTTTAAGAAATCCCCACTTGTGTTTTGATGAAGAATATCATTATTGAGGAAGATTATTAACAATTATCTGAAAGTGCTAATCAAATACTCCTTTCCTTTCCTAAACATATGTCTAAGGACTTATTTTCTTCCCATACTTTAATCAAAATAGTTTGCAAAAGACAATGAAGAAACAGATGAGAGCTGAGCTATCTCCAAGTAGGCAAGAATTAAAGATATTTGCAAAAGTGTAAACCACTTCTTTTTTCTCAATAAATGTATTTTGGCTTTGGGAAGTAATATATATTTTAATATATTATTGCATAAATATATAAAGGATTTATTATATCAATAAAATACATAATTATTTATGGTGTATCTTTTTAAAATTCTAATGTGGTAATTTTCAATAGATATAAGCACATGATTATAAATTCTTTAGGGTCTTCAATTATGTTTTAGTGTGTAAAGGGTTCGTAAATCTAAAAAAAAGAAAAATTGAGAACAAAATATTTGTTTAAATACTAATAAATAATGTGATCAAATATTTCAAGGAAGTTCAGATAGTATATTTTTGTAAGTGTTTTCCCTACTGTTACTCTCTTTTGTGTGCTATATTTTTATGAAAATAGTAATACAATGGCTTTATTAGATCTCTGAGCATCATTTTCCCCCTTGCTCTTATCAAGATGGCAAATCTGCCCAGTTCTTCTGTTTATTTTTGATGCACTCTGAATTATCCTTTCTGTATCAGTGAAATTTTCCAGCTTTATCAAGCTGAACATGCCTTCAGATTTTTGCTTTTTTGACCAAAATATACCTGCAGAGAATGAGAACATGCAGTGATGGTGAAAATACTTAAAGTTCTGTGGTGGCTCTATGAAACTCATGGTGAGGTTTCCCAGCTCTGGTGCACCCAAAAATTTTATATTGAGCAAAGGAGGGCTTCTGTTTTCATAGATTCTAGTTATTACCTCTACACAACAACTTTTCTTGCTGACTTTTGTAAATGTGTTGAGATAATGTCAGAATAAGTGAAAACTTCTAATTTTGAGTATTCTTGGAGTTTCTTTCACCCTCCTATATTCTGATAGTCTTTTGATTGACAGCTATTAATAAGGATTTTCAGAATAAATTATTGGGATGGTATCTCACATTCTGAGACATATTTATTATTATTGGAAATATTCCATGGGCAAGGATATCTTCAAAGCATTTTTGGTAAGAGACACATTCTGTGCCACAACTTTTCTTTTTTAAAAAAATTGCTTTCCTTTTCAATTCCATCCTAAACTGTATCCCATCTTTTATTTGTAGCAACTGATCCTAGTTCATTATTTTGTTATTGCTTTTAATTATAAAGGTATGATTTTCCTTCATGTCAAAATGTTAGTCCAAATCCTTAGAAAGAATAATATTTGGGTTGCATGATTTTATGGATAAATTATAGTTTAATTAAAGTTTATTTATAATCAGACTTAAATTAAAATGTATTAAAGAATCAGTGAGCTACACAAATCCTTTGAATACTTCTCTTTTGGTTATTGTAGCCAGACATTGGTAAATTTGTTGCTAATAAACACTATTACAAAGTTAACAAATCTCAAGAGCATAGCCAAATAATTCTTAGCAAACAAGAGTTGAAGGAAAACTGGCCTCTCTGGAGGGTGAAATCACCATTTCCCTAGGGTATGACCCATATGTGTCCTTCACGAAGAATAACCATGTTTATAAATCACCTAGAAGAGAATTGTTCATACAATTAAGTGTAAATGTGAATGTTTGAGTAGTGATTACTTGATCTTACTCATTGAAAAAAAGGCAAGATCACAGATATTATAAAATCTCTATAACTTTTATAAAATAAATATTCATGCTACAGAAGATAAACATGCTGCCTCATTTCACAGGTATTTTTAAAAATATTTTAATCCATGTGATTCTTTAAAATTGGCAATGAAAAGATAACTGAAAAAGTTGTGATATTTCTCCAGACCATTAGCACACAATTCTTTTGCAAAATATTATAAATATGTAGTAATAAAGTCTGAATCTTTTTTATTCTGGTGCTTATTATAGGTAATGAGATTTAAAAATGGTACCTAATGCTACATATGTGAGGCATGGTCTGGTCTCAAAAGATTGATGATATTGATACAAAAAGTACTGAAAAAATTTACCAGTGCAATAATTGAAATACTGCTTAAGGCAGACTGTAAATGATAGCAAAGAAATTTAGAGGTAATATGAGTTACCCTAGGTTTTAATGGAAATCAATCCTTGTAATAAACAATAATCTTTCAAATATCAATGTGTCAGATGAGATAGTCATTGAGGATTTTACCATTAAAGAATGTGCACTAGCTGTAGCATGTTCAAACAAATGGGCTGATGCAGATACTCTATTTCAGAATATGTCTAGGATGACTATTTCCAAATCAAAAAATAAGAAAATAATCATTGCATGTATCCAGGCAAATGTTTAAAAAGATATTTTGCTGAAATAATATGAATGTGATAATAACTGATAGGTATATGTGTCTTCATTTCATTTAAACAATTTAATGAACTTAGGTTCCTTCATCTTATTTATGTTGAAGTTAACATATATCAGCAAAGTTGGGAAAAGAAATGAAAGAGAAATATGTGCATTCATTGATTTCAAAATATTCTCTTTTATCAATTTCCTCTATGTTGTATTCAGGTTAGAAGACATATATTCATCCCAATTTTTGCATTTTATTTGTAACCAATGTGGGTTTTCTCCATTTGGTTTTCTATCATCTTCTTATCATTTTATAATTTGATTACAGGGAGCCTTTCATATATGAGAAAACATGGACAACCTCACCACCTTCACGGAATTTTTACTGATGGATGTCTCAACTTCCTGGGAAATCCATGTCTTACAAGATCTGCTGTTCTTAGTGATTTATCTTGGAGCCCTAACTGGAAATCTTCTAAATCTTACTGTCATTGTGACAGACCCAAGTCTTCATTCTCCAATGTATTTCTTTATAGGCAATACATTGAGGGATAACCTCATAGATTTTTGTTGCATTTCAGTTACGGTTCCCAAATTGATTGTGAATTCTCTGACAGGCAGGAAATTGATTTCTCTCCCAGCTTGTGCTGCTCAGATTTTCCTGTATATTTTGTTTGGGTCCACAGAGTTGGCCTTCCTTGTGGTGATGTCGTATGATCGCTATGTTGCCATTTGCCACCCTCTTCACTATGGGCTCACCATCACCCCACTGCTGTGCACACAGGCAGCTGTTGGCTCATGGGCAAGTGGGTTGGTCTATTCTGCCATCCACACAGGTATCCTCTTCCACTTTCCCTTCACAAGGTCCAATGTAATACATCAATATTTCTGTGATGTGCCTCAAATTTTGAGGATCTCATCTTCAGATGCTCAGTTTTCTGAGTCTGTGGTGTTAGCTTTTGGTTCTTGCATTGCTTTAGCATGTTCTGCTTTTTTATTTAAGTCCTGTATTGATATATTTTCAATGGTGCTTAGGATGCATTTTGTGGAAGCATGAAATAAAGCGTTATCCACATGTACTCCACAGCTGGCAGTTCTCATTTTATTTTTAATTTCTGGATTTATTGCAGTCTATAGTCCCATTGCAAAAGAAGCATCTCTTAGAAATCTTCTCATGGCCATATTCTATACCATGGTGGCCCCGTTCATAAACCCCATTATCTAAAGCCTGCGGAACAGAGAGATTAGCACTTTTATAGGCAGAATGTTCCATAGGTCTTTTGAGCTCTCAATTGGTGTTTTTTGTTGAATAAAAAATTCTGAAAAATATTTGAATGAAATTTAATTTCTATTTGATAAATTCCTTAAAGTTAAATCTATCCATGTAAAATATCTAGAGTTTTTTTTTTCTTTGTTTATTCTATTGTTGTTTACATATGTGATACTGTGCTTAGTTTTTCAACTCCATACACTTGTGCAATTTATACATTCCTTTGGAAAATATTTTGCACATTGTGTAAATGTTTTGGAAAATATTTAGAATGTTTTTTCCCTAAAAACCAGAATGACATCATATGTGGAAGACCATGCTTTTTGTGTGAGAGATGCCTATACTTTTAAAATTATTTTTTTATTTTTAAAGAAGCTTTAGATTACAGAAATGTTACATAAAAATACAAGGTATTCCCATATGCCCCAATCCTTCCCCCGCCCACACTTTCCCACATTAACAACATCCTTTCAGTGGAATAGTTACTGTCACCCTGGAAGAGAATATGGAGAGTTTTGGGTTAAAGCAACATACATTTTAATTGTTTTCTTTGCATTTGCTCTTATGCAAGATTCCCTTGGCTCAGTAATAAAATGGTTAGAATCAAGATACATCTTGGTGGTGAGGACAAAATAAGGATATAACAATGGGACCCATGCTAGAATCAGAATCCAAGAAGAATTGCTTACATTATTGATAAATGAATTGTAAAAATCTGATTCTCAACACAGAATATCATTGGAAGATTTGTTCTGACTTTGTAGGTATAGATGAAAAGATGTATGACATGCTCTATTTATTCAAGTTTTTGCATGATCAAGAATAAAGAATCAGTGCTTACAGAGTGGATTGAGATGTAGAAATGCATAGTATGAGTTTTCCTGCAGAATAGGAGCTATAGATTATACTATGTATACAATATTTACACAGAATAAAATATAAAATTGTATATTTTAAAATGGAAGCAATTTTATTTTTCTGTCACCAAGGCAGGGGAAGTAATGTGATGACTAAAGAATATATCATTTTATATCCCAGAATTGAATCCCATGAATAGTATGAAGGCTGTGTATTTTCTTTATAATAGCTAACTAGAAGAAGATTTAACATTAAGGAATTAATATTCATTTAATGTCAGCTTTCATCCTCTATCTGGTAAAATGAACACACTATTATTGTTCAATAGAGAAGCATATAGCTCTCACATTTCACAAACTTCCTGCCATCCCAACATAACAATCCTAGTAAAATATTAAATATGTTAATATTTCAATAAATGAAATATGTCCTGATATTTTAATGCTTCAATAATTGAGGACCATTTCATTTATATTTTTTAAAATAATTTCTTCAAACTTTGGTTATCACCTTTCTGTCCTTAGGGAACATAAATCACTGCCCAAATTTATTTTCAAGTATCACTCATACAAATGTTGGGAGACACACTGCTGAGATATCCAGAGTATGTAAACTTAAACTTAAGTACTTATTTTCCATTTCTTCCCTTCCTTAATATGTTACTGTCATGGCCTCCAGTTTACTTTGTCTCTGTGTCCAAGGTTAAAAACTAGCACATTTAGAGTTTATGCTTGTTAGAGCAGGAAGCACTGCATCATCTTATGAAATAGCGGATTGGTAAAATTCACTGTATGAGGTCAGTTTCAGTCCTATAGTCATTTGTTGCTCCATGGTTTGGTCTAAGATTCAATAAGACCTAAAGCTCACCAATAGCAAATTCTCAAATACAAAGCTGTTAATAAGGAGCAACAGTGCTCCAGAAACTTTGCAGCAATATATCCGTGTACTGCCATAGGGGGAAAATAAAAATGTAACTCTCAGAAGAGAGAATAGATGGAGTGAGTAAACTATTAAATGATTAAACTATTATATTAAGCATTAATAATATTTTCCTCTTCTTTATAGGTAAACATTCTGAAATTAAATACTTCATTAACCTTTAAAAATATTTTTTGCCATTGCATTTCCCTTGTGTCTTGGAAATACGATCTTTAACTTTAATAGAGTATTCTTAAGTAATCTCTACTATTAATATTTTTTACTGTTTCTATTTATAAGACAGTCGAGCTCCAGTACCCCAAATGAATGACCATGTAACAGGCATATGCTACATGAATTAATGAAATTAAATTAATGACAAAGAAAGTGGCAAAAATGGATATAAATGAAGAATTACACTTTGCAAAAACGGCTTTATTTTTGAGCCTTGGTAGACACTACACCATATATTTGGATTCTAGAGGAAAGAATTGTACCCAATACACAATGGACATTTAACATGGCTGAGATTTAAGTCTGCACTGACAATTGGATGTTCATTCCAGTTTAACATAGTCTAAGCTGATTAAAACAATGCAACTCTAATTTGCAAGCTGTTTGCACCATTTAATTCTCAAAACAGCAGTGTTTGAGACAACTCTTATCTCAATATCCTTATCAATATTAATATTTTTTTATTGTCAGGTATTTAGGTATTTAAAATATTTCTAATGTGCTGAGTGCTTTTATATATGATCAAAATGTGGTGTTTTAGTGCACTTTAATGTAAATATGGAATTCCTTTACTATGAAATTATTATATACATTATGTATTTTAGACACTTTCAATCATTTGTTACATAGAATTCACTGTTATTTTCTTATCTTTGAGAAGGAGAAATTCTCAACTCTCAAATGAACAAACATAAATATTTTTTTCATTGTGGTTTGTGTTTTATTTCTGGAATAAGAAAATTTTATGTACTATGACATCATGTAGATATCCTTGGTTTCTAAGATAATTATATTTTTGACTTTCATATTTAGTTCTTTTCAAATTGTTTTTATTTTTACAGAAGCTTTAGATTATATAAATGTTACCTAAAAGATATAGCAGATTCTGATATGCCCCATTCCCTACACCCCTGACAATTTCCCACATTAACAACATCTTTCATTAGTGTGGCATTTTTGTTTCACTTAATGAACACATTGAATAATGGCTACCAATTTTGGGTTATCATTTACATTAGAGTTTACACTCTGCCCTGCACAATTTTATCAGTTGTGGAAAAATGTATAATGGTGTGTATCCATCATTGCAATATTATTCAGAATAATTCCAGTGTCCCAAAAAATGCCCCCATGTTACGCCTATTCTTCCCTCTCCCAACTCTCATAACCTCTGGTGACTACTGCCTTTATGTCATATATAAAATAAGTCTATTATAGAATAAAAATAAGTCTACTTTAATCCATTGTTCATTCCCCAGTCAGGAGGATTTTGATATGGTGACGTTTATAATTGAAAGGGGACTTAGATTCCATGAGGCAGATGGACAGAACTGTCTTGCTTGCATTTGCAGACACTCGCTGTTCCTTGGGATGGTGATTGTCTATCATAATCTCCTTGTTATTTGTCCTGGGTGAGTCCAATGAACTGGTACAACTCTACTGACATTCAGAGCTTAACAAGCACATGAACAGATCAAAGATTTAAGTCTCTGGGACAAATATTTAACAAGTGAAGAGTTAATTATAGGTTCAAATAAAAAGGGCAGAAGAGCCATGTGTAGGGAAAATATAAATGAGTCTGAATCTGTGACATGTAATTGGGGAGTTGAGTTGGACTATCCATGGAACTGGGGGCAGAGTTTGAAGAAGAAGCAGGTGAACTCTGGGGATTGTCAAGTCTGTGGTTAAAACTACAATGGTGGGATTATTATTTTTGCAAATATGGCTAGAAAGGGTTACTGGTGTAGGGTGCTGGGTGTGAAGGAGTATGTAGGATAGGGTGATCCTGGGTCATGCCTCAATGGAATATGAAAGTGTTCATGTTGTCATAGGTTGTTATCTCAGTGGATGGAGACCTACATAATTAACCAGAAAATATATTAAACTCGCATCCTAGGGAATCCTGCTACATTCTCAATTAGAGGGAAAAGAAACCCTTGAGAACATATGCAGTACCTAATAAAAGAAAACAGATCAATATGTCAAACTCTCAATATTATTGCAAGTAACTAAATCTTATTCAGCAAAAATTGAAACTTTGTGGTTACCATATGTTCTGAGGATAGGGGGTGGGAAGAACAGAATTGATGGAACATAAGGCATTTTTAGGGCGTTAGAATTGTTCTGCCTAATCTTGCAATAGTGGATATAGGTCATTTTAAATGTTCTCAAAATCTATAAAATTGTATTGTGCAAAATGTAAACCACAATATAAACCACAGACTATGGTTAGTAGCAAATTTTCAATATTTGTACATCAATTCTAGCAAATGTACTATCCATACGTAAAATGCTATTAATAGGGGATATAGGAAAGGGGAGGGCTTTGGGTATATGGGAATCCCCTGTATTTTCTGACTTTTTTGTAACCTAAAGCTTCTTTGAAGATAAAATGAAAAAAAAAAGACACTGGGGTAACATACAAAATAAATTGCCACTGCAAATAAAAGATCACAGATCTTACAGTGATGAAAGACACAATGTATAAAGAATTTTTATTTCTTTTTTTATTTTTTATTTTTAAAAGTATTAATTTTATTTGGTTATTTTTTTACTTCATTTTTGGAGAGGTTTTGGATCAAATAAGGGTCACAACATTGGCAGGATAAGATCACTGGTGTAGGGTGTCAGTGGTGGGGCGATGTGTGGGGAATGGTGTACCTGGGGCATACCTCTAATGCATATGGAGTTCTGTCTCATTGGGTGGACAACCACACAATAATGGAAAGAATATTGAATTCCTACCCTGGGGAGTCCTGCTATATTCTTTAATAGAATTGCAAGAATCCCCTGAGTAGGTGAGCATTGTCTAGAGAAGGAAGACAGATCATTACATCAGGTCCTTGATATTGATGATTGTATTTATGAACCTTTTCTTGTGAAACTGAATCTCAGCCTAATACTATTTATTGCCTAAGAATTCCCTCCTGAAAGCCTCCTTGTTGCTCAAATATGGCCTCTCTCTAAGCCAAACCCTGCATTTAAATGCACAATATTCCCTTTGGTGTGGGACATTACTCCCAGGGGTGATCTGCCCTTGCACATATGGATCATTACAAAGTGACAACTAGCAATGCATTTGGAAAAAGACCTTAAACACAAAGAGGAGATATTAAATACAAATGAATTTTATGGTTAAGATATTTCAAAATCAGTCAGGGTGTCATTCCAAAGGTTATGAGTATGTACATATCAGCAGGATCTCATTGACTGCCACAGTAAATAGGGCCTCAAACAATGGGGCTCCTCAGGGCTCTAGAGACATCTAGACACTATAAGAAGGACAGACAAGCTCAGGAATTAAGCACCCACTCAGTGGGCCTTTATTTGGAATTTATGCTCTCATATTTTATTTTTAATCCATATGTAGTTCAGTGTGCAAGGTGAGATATAGGAAGAAAACATGATTTTGATGAATATGATTACCCAACTCTTCAAGCACTATTTACTCCAAAGTTTGTGTCATTGTCATTTTACTACCACATACTACTTCTTTCATATAAGTGTTCCTATAGAAAAATGTCTATAGCTATACATTTTATTATTTTGCATATGACTGTTTTTTTTTATTTTTTAAGGTATTTAGATTACATAAATGTTACATAAAAATATAGGGTATTCCCATATGCCCTGATTCCTACACCTCCCACATTTTCCCACCTTAACAACATCTTTCATTAGTTTGGTACATTTATTACAATTGATGAAAACATCTTAGAGCATTGCCACTAAGCATGGATTATAGTTTACATTGTAGTTTACACTCTCTCCTGCAAAATTTTGTAGGTTATGGCAAGATATGTAATGGCTTGTATCTGCCATTGTGATGTCATTCAGGAAAATTCCAAAGTCCCCAAAATGCCCCCATATTTCACCTGTATTACCCTCTCCCTGCCCTCAGAACCTCTAGTGGCCACTGCCTCCACATGCATGATGTAATTTCTTCCATTGCTAGAATCACAATGTCTATAGAAGAATACCAATAAGTCTACTTTAGTTCATAGTTCATACCCCAATCATGAGGATTTTGTGATGGTGATGCCCACTCCATCTCTAACTGAGAGGGGACTTTGATTCCATGGGACAGATGGGTGGGGCTCTTTTGCTTGCAGTTGTAGAACCTCTCAGTTCCTTGGGATAGTCATTGTTCATCATCATTTCCTTGTGAGTTGCCCTGGTTGAGACAAATGAACTGTAGAGGAGGTCTTTCAGCTATGTTGAGATTCAGGGCCCTGCTGACACAAGGACAGCCCAGAGATTAAAGTCTCTTGGACATTAAACTACCAACTCCAGCACCAACTATAGGTTCAAATAAAAGGGACAGAAGAGGCATGAGTAGATAAATCACATCTGAGTCTATCTCGGTCACACTCGAGAGCACAAACTCCAAAGTAGGGCCACCAGCAAGGCACCAAACTCTGGAGCTATCTGCCATGACCATAGGACCTGAGTATCTCGAGAGCCCTCAGGATCCCCACTATTTTGGGTAGTATCTACCTTGGCCATCTATGAGATCCTGCTGAGACATGCATAGGCGTTACCTCTCTGATGACCTCCTGACTCACTTTGAAGTCTCTTAGCCATATACACTCATTTGTCTTTACCTTTTCCCCCTTATATTCAAGGTCTTTTTCAGTTGTATCATGAGCCAGTGCTTGATAGTAATCCCTCGGTACCAGGGAGGCACATCCCTGGTAGTCATGTTCCTCACTGGGGGGAAGGTAATGCATTTATATGCTGAGTTTGGCTTAAAGAAAGGCCACTTTTGAAGAACAAGGAGGCGCTCAGGATGTAACTCTTAGGCACTGTACAGCACTAGACTAAGTTTCAAATTCAAGAGGAAAAGGATGATAAACATAGCTGTCACTATCAAAGGCCCATCAGTAGACTGGCTTTCTTCACAAGTCATTGCCGCTGTACTTGGGGGATTGTTGCTGGTCCATTAGAGAATGTGGTAGAGCTCCCCAGGATGGGAATTCAATAATCTTTCAATTGTGTGAATCTCTGCCTATTGTGGCAATGTGCCATGAACATTTGAACATATTTATATACCTAATATATATGCCCAGATGAACTTCCTCCCATGTATCCTGCATCACTGACACTTCACACCATTGATGCTCCCCTGCCATAGTTGTAACCTTTCTGTGATTCAAAACTTCTTCAAAAATAAAGACAAGAATGTTGTCAAATTCGATTAATAAGAAAATGAAATAATAATGATAGATCTAAACATAAGAAATAAGATACACAATAACTCAAGGAAACTAAAACTAAAATAATGTAAAAAAATGAGGTATTAAAAAGTGAGAAAACATTAAAAAATAAAAAAAGTAAAAGAACATTATTTTCTTGATGTTTTGCCTTTCATCACTGTAGTATCAGTTGTCCTGTATGTACAGGGGTATTTTCCTCCATTTCTTCCCCAGTGTCTTACTTTTTTTTTAATACTGTCATAGAAGTTTTAGTTCACAGTAAGGTTACATACAGAATAAAGGGGCCTCCCATATACCCAACATCCTCCCCTTTTCCCTTTTCCCTATTAATAATCTTTTTACATGTAGATAGTACATTTGTTACAAGTGATGTATAAATAGGGAAAAATAGCTGCCAAACGTGGTCAATGGTCTACATTATGGTTTACATTTTAGACCATACACTTTTATAGTTTTTTGATGAAATTTAACAAGGCCTGTATCCATCATTGCATGATCTTGTAGAACACTTCCATTTCCCACAAAATACCCCCTCTTCAATCTCTTCTATTCCTCCCTCCCACCCCCCTCAGGGCCCATGGAGACCACCAGGCTTCATTTTATGAAGGACAAGATTCTTAGATACTTGCAACAAGTTGCAAGGATGCATTAGTCTGTCCTCCCCTACTAGGAACTGCTCATGCTCTTGAGAGACACACACTTCCACTGTTTGAGAACATATCGGGCCTCCCCAGCATGGGAGCCCAACTCCTTCTCACACATTATGTGGGTCTCCCTTACTGATACAACACCCTATGACAAAATGATCACTTGCACATTACCTAGAAGACTGCCTGAGATTCACCCTGCCCCAAATGCTGCCCCCACTCAACATCCTAAACCAGTAACACTTCCTTGTCATATTGCCAAAAGAGTTTTCTCAACATTGTATTTTCACCCATGTACACACTTATCCCTCCCCCAACCCTCCTCCAGTTCCTTGGGCCATCCAACCCTTCCTCCCCACCCTATGCCCTGTCAAGCTTGCTCTGCCCAACCCAATAGAATTTCTACACCCTCTCATATCTCTTCACTGCACAACTATTCACTTCCACCTTATCATAGATTTCACCCATACGGGCATTGTCTTACAAACTTCTTCTCCCTTCCTATTTCTTGTATACCTATCTTCCAGACTTTACCTCTCTGAGTCAGATCGATTTGCTTAATTCATATCAGAGAGGTTTTGTAATATTTGTCCTTCAATACCTGGCTTGCTTCACTCAACATAAGGTCCTTAAGATTCATCCATGTTATCCATGTGTTACTACTGTATTCCTTCTTACAGCTGAGTAATATTCAATTGTATATATAGACCACATTGTGTTTATCCATTCTTCTGTGCATGGGCATTTGGGTAGAATTGTTGGATCATATGGCAGATCTATATTTAGTTTTTTGAGGAACAGCCAAACTGCCCTCCACAATGACTGGACCATTCTATATTCCCACCAGCAGTGGATGAGGATTCCTTTTCCTCCACATCCTCTCCAACTCTTGTAGTCCTCTGTTTTTCTTTAATGGCTGCCTGTCTAATGGGTGTAAGATGGTAACTCATTGTAGTTCTTTACTTTTTTAAAAGATTTATAATTTATTTACTTTTTATACATTTTAACCCCACTACCCCCCTGTTTCTGCTGTTTTGTTGTCCATTCACTGGGCAATTCTGTGTCCACTTCCTGCCCTCTCTTTTCATACTTCTCCTCCTGTCTTCACTGGGATTCAATCCTGGGAAACTCCAATGTGGGAAAGAGGCATTCTGCCACCTGCCCCACCTAAGTTCCTGATTTTCAGTGCATCTCGTCTTGGCTCTCCCTTGTGTTACTCTCCTGTTACATAATAATCTTGCTGCATGCGGTGCACCCATGCATGAGGCCTGGAGGTGCACTCGCTTGTCGGGCCTGGGGGCAAGGCCAGGTGGTGCCCCCACTCGTGGGGACTGATGGCACACCTGTATGTTCCCACTCATGTGGCCACACCCACACGTGGGGCCTGGCAGCACACCCGCTCCTGGGGCCAGCCAGAGCACCTGTGCACAGGGCCTGGCGGCGCACCCTCTCTCGGGGCCTGACGGCACAACCATGCATGACGTCCGGGTATGGGGCCTGGTGGCATACCTGTTCGCCAGGCCTGATGGCACACCCATGGCTCCCCTCTTGCGGGGCCTGATGGCACACCTGAATGTGTAGCCTGGGGGCGGGGCCTGGTGGTACACCTGCTCGCAGGGCCTGAACGCACACTTATGCATGGGGCATGGGGGTGGGGCCTGGTTGCGTACTTGCTCCTGGGGCCTGATAATGGACACACACAGGGCCTGATGGCTCAACCGGCTGTGGGGCCTGGGGGTGTGCCCACTCATGAGGCCTGACGGCAGACCTGCTCACAGGGACTGGCAGCCTACATGCTTTCTATATTTTTCTTTTTTTATTTTACCAGGAGGTCCCAGGGATTGAACCGAGGTCCTTCCATATCAGAGACTGATGCCCAACCATTTGAGCCACATCCATGCCCTTCATTGTAGTTTTGATTTGCATTTCCCTAATAGCTAGTGATGTTGAGCATCTTTTCATGTGCTTTTTAGCCATTTGCATTTCTTCTTTGGAAAAGTGTCTATTCATATCAATTGCCCCTTTTTAAAATGGGTTGTTTGCTTTTTTTATTTTTGAGATTTAGAATTTCTTTATATATGCTGAATATTAGGCTCCTATCAGATATATGGTAAGCAAATATTTCTCCCTTTGGGCAGGCTGTCTTTTCTGTTTCTCGACAAAATTCTTTGAAGTGCAAAAGTTTTTAATTTTGAGGAGGTCCCATTTATCTATTTTTTTTCTTTTACTGCTCTTGCTTTAGGTGTGAACTTCATGAAGCCATTTCCAATTACAAGGTCCTGTAGATGCTTCCCTACATTATCTTCCAGGGTCTTATGGTCTTTGCTCTTACATTTAGATCTTTGATCCATCTTGAGTTGATTTTTGTATAAGGTGTGAGATGATGTTCCTCTCTCATTCTTTTGGATAGGGATAGCCAGTTCTCCAAGCACCATTTGTTGAAGAGACCTTTCTTTCCCAGTTGAGTGGGCTTGGTGTTCTTGTCAAATATTAGATGATTGTATATGTGAGGATCTATATCAGAGCTCTCAATTTGGTTCCATCGGTCAGTATGTCTCTCCTTATGCCTTCACCACACACATACAAATTAATTTCACATAAATTTTAT